>CAJNIZ010042955.1:162-18077 GCA_905231905.1 Symbiodinium pilosum
TAAGAGGGACTATAACCCCTAAACCCTAAACATATTACCCTGTATTACATTGCGCCTCCATTATAGCACATTCGTGTAAACCCTTTAAGAGCAACCCGGTTTCAGCATGGCGTTGGAGAATTCCCAGGTGCGAGCCTAAGGAGTGAGCCCCTTTTAAAAGGAGGAAAAGGGGTTTAGGGGTTTAGGGGTATAGGGTTTAGGGTTTGAGGGCTTAGGGGCTTAGGGGCTTAGGGGTTTAGGGTTTAGGGTGTAGGGCTTAGGGGGTTTAGGGGTTGTTTTGGGGTATATGAGCTGTAGTCTAAATTCCTGGTATCCCCTTTAATAACCGCTATGGCTATAGCCCATATATGGTTTAGGGTAAAGGGCTTTTCCAGGCAAATATGGGCTTGAGGCTTTCGGGATTTGGGTGTAGAGTCTAGTTCCAGTTCAAAAAGGTTTAGAATGGTTTATGGCTTATGGGTTCCAAGGCACATTGAATACCCTAAGCCTAAACTCATTATCCATGACGCTGCGTAAACGAGATTCCTGTAAAGTTGCGCTTCACACTGGCATATGTCGGCTGATCTCCATAGCCGAAACCCTCAAGCCTCAATGGCAACTTGGGAACCCTAAACCCTAAACCCCAATTGTGACAGGAGCTCGTAGCCATAGTCCAAAATCCTGGTATCCCCCTTGGTAACCCCCATAAAACCTCCCCTAAACCACAACCCTCTTGTAAAAGTTCAGACCCTAAACCCTCAAACCTATATAACCCCCTTCAAGGAGTCAAGACAGTAGCTCATAATCTGCATGCTGATTCCCACCCCAACTAAGGACCTCTTTCTGGCATGGGTTTAGGGTTTAGGATTTAGGGTTGGGGTTACCAAAGCCCTCTCAATTAACCCCGCTTTGAGCCCCACAGTTCGTAATGCATCTTAAGCCGCACTATCCCGAATCTAAGGACCCTTTCCATAGATCATGACCCCAAACCCCAACGCAACTCTCATCCAAACTTGTGGACCAACAATTCTGACTTCATACCACACAAAAACTATCTACACAGTACGGTCTTGGGCAAAAGATGACTTTCAAATATATCTCTCGAAGCCATTTTCTGGATATTTTTGTAAACGCTTGCTCCAGCTGTTGCAACCTCCCCACTACGCCTTTCACCGCATTGTCAGCGTTTTTCTAATACGTCTGCTGGTTATGGGTCGCATGTGCCAAAGAATCGGTTCGCTGCTTCAAACCCTCAAGGTCACCGGTCATGGTAAGGCATGATGCAAGTCGTTCCGTTCTTGCTTCCAACTCCTGAGCCGTCAAAGCCAAGTTTGCCTCAACATCTTTCGCTGCCTTGGCAGTCTTGGCATTTACCCTGACCTCATGTCCTGCATGGATCATGTTAGCGACGTCTGCAAAAGCTTATACCTGAAGCATCTGCTGTCGCCGCAGCTGCACTGCCTCTCAAGATGTTGCTGCCGCGTCTGCTGATGTCGTGGGGGGTACAACGGGAGCGTTTGGGCTCATCACCTGCTTTTGCTGATGGCCCTCAGGAGTTGAGGAATCAACCATAGTCGAGAAGGCTGGACAACCTGGCTGTATGTTACGTTGCCGTAGGTGCCAGGGGACGTCGTCTAGATGACCGTGGTTCAAATTAGGCATCAGCAACTAAAGCTCCGAAATGAGCCCTCCGCATCCAAAACCAACCCTCCCCGCAACAAGATCTGGCCCCAAGACCCTGACCCCGAAAATACCTGAGACCCGAGGGGAACCCCAAACCCTGCTTCTGCAGTCATCTCCGGAAAGGATTCTGCATATGGTGGTTGTTCCAGATTCCTTGTCTGGGCTTCGGCCAACTTTCTCCAAGAAGTGCATTCATTTAGCCTCTTCTTTCGCGAAACTTGCGCGGAGCCTATTTTCACGCGTGGGTCAACTTGGGGTATCAACTTGGTACCAAATTTTGACAGACCTAACTGCAGATTTAGCTGCCACACCAACGGATTACAGAAAGACGCTGCTGTCGTTCATCTTAACTTTTTGAAAAACACTGCTGTCACACATCTTTCGCTTAAAATGGTGTAGTCCTGTAGCGTTTTCTTTCGCGAAACTTTCGCGAGCCCTCTAAACCATCCGAAATGATCCCCCAAGTATAGCCAGAGGACGAGGACCTTTGGAATAACCGTTATATCCCAGACCCATACCCATTTTCACCTTAAACGGTCCCCCAAGAAGCTAATACAAGGCGGAAAACTTGACGTACCCCTTAACTTTGGGGGTTGGCACGCCCCGAAACCCTACATCCCGGGGTATGTGGAATGTGTCTTGGAAACTCGAGCTTAGGAACACAGCTACCATGAACAAGTACGAGCAGCGCTCGCACACTCGTGGCTTGGAAACCCCATAAATAGGTCTCGGGCTTAGGGCTCAGGAAGTCCTAGCCCTAAACACTTAACTCGTCCACCCTAAACCCTCAATGTGTACTATTCTAAACCCTACGCCCTTGACCGGACCACCCTTAAGCCTCAATTTGAAGAGGTCTGTCCTTGATGATGAGATGCTTCCGCCAATTCCAGCTGAGGGCCCACTTCTCACAGTAGGGATACACCTTGAAATGCTCTGCCGTACGAGCTATAGTTTAAACTCCTTAAAGGACTGTTTTATAGGGTTTAAGTGTTTAAGGTTTTTAAAGTCTAAACTCCGTAAAGGGGGTTACGTCGGGGACCAATTAGGGGAGAATCATAGAGGTTCTTAAGGGGGATGCCAGAAGTTTAGGCTATAGCTCATACAGGGAGCTGGGAGTGACGCTGGGGCGTCAGGGAATCTATGGTGTTGTAACCCCTAAGCCCTAAACTAAACCCTTATGCGGGCAGTTCTCAAAAATAGGGTCCCATTGTGGTACCCCTAAATACTACGTGCCGTAGTATAATCCATAACCAAAAGGGCCCGGATTTTTGAGAACAACCCATGTATAGATACATCCTTATCCTAGCCTTTTTCGGGGCTTGTTTTAATCCTTATTTGGAATATATGAGCTATAGTCTACACTCCTAGTCCCCTTTAATAAGCCCTACAATAAATACTCCACTATAACATCCCCTATATAACCCCCTTTAAGGAGTTTGAACCATGGCTCATATGGCTCCCTACCCCCCCTATGACCTCTGGCTCTCCCTGTTTTGGGGCTTTGGGGTTTAGGATTTAGGTCTGAGCTCGTGTTTCAGAGTTTCTGGCTTTTGGTTTAGGGATTGAACCCTGAACTCTAAAGCCTAAACAGCCTAAACCCTAAATAGTAATTTCCAGTTTCTCTTCCTCTATCCCAATATGTCCCCTAAATATCCTCTATATCCCACAAGTTTTTCGTTTAGGGGCCTCTGGTCTAGGCCTATAAAGGGCACACCTTGAGGCATGGCTGGGGATTCAGGGTTTAGCGCTTAGGGTGTAGGGTTTCGGGTTTAGGGCTTAGGGCTTCGAGTTTAGGGCGTAGGGTGTATAGAGTTTAGGGCTTAGGGTCCAAGTCTTAGGGTTTAGGGACATGGGCTTTTCATCACACTCCCCAAAGAACCTTTCACCTTGGGGTTGCCGATGCGCATGTACGGTTAAGAGCCACAATTTGAAGGTTGTTTGTGCCTCAACCCGAAGCCATAAAACCTATAGTCCTCCGTAAGTAGATAGAAGATGGAATTCTCGAAAATCATCATAAAATCTCTGCATGCCCTATATTCCCTCAACTTGAAGGGGACAAAAAACCGTAAATCCCTGGTGTCAGGTGTAAATTTTCACGTGCCAGCCCCAGGTATTTGTCCCAGCTGGTATTTGTCGCAGGTCTCCCCGTCATGAATGGTCGTGGGCTGTCCCTAAACCCACACCCTACTTTCTAGACCCTAAGCCCTAAACCACGTAGGATGCCTGTTGCATAGCCTTCTGTGCAAGCGTAGTTGAGCAGCTGCGCTGTTTCCGCAGTCTTTCTCTTCAAGGCAGCGTGTGTTTCGGGATACAGCTGTAAAGCCAGAAGGGAAACGATTCCTAAACCCAAAACCCTTTTTATGGGGCACTGCCTGAGACTCACAGTTTCAGGCACGGCGTTCCAAGTTTTAATCTGCGCCCGAAGCCGGAGCAGTCTATCTTGATATCCAACTTCAAAACCCCCAGGCCCTAGACTCATACACAAACAGCTACATCCCAGACTTTGAAAAATAAGCTTCTCGCTTTACAGACAGCAGGGCTCATTACTTGCAAGCTTGTGGTCATATGGTGCTTTAGGCTCACATAAGGTGTGCGTTTGAGGCTGTGTGTTGGGTTCATTACTATGCCCACGCCCCTCGCCTGTAGCTTTCTAAATGTCACACGGCCTTGTCCTCCGAAAGGGTTCAACAAGTCTGGAGTCCCTGTGTTGAGAATCCCAGACAAGGGATCCTAGTATTTTGGCTATGTCAAGGCATCGCAACCTACAGTTGGAGGTACACTGACAATGAAATGCACAGAGGCTGCGGTGGGCGCAGGTACAGTGTCTAGGCTCCCGGAAGTGTCATACAGTTAGCTGCGGTTAGCAGGGAAAAACGGAAGGGGGTATAGTGACGACTGTAGGGGGTTCTATTAAGACTAATCACTATACTGGGTTGCCGTTAAGGAACTTAAATTAAGTTACCATAATGAGTGTATATATATATATAGTAAATAAAAGGGTTTCCCCATTGTGGTAGCATAGATCAAGTTCCTTAGCATCAACCCAACATACCGATCCCTTCCTCCATTACCACCACTGTCTTGCATTAGGGTGCTGGCTTCATGTTTGCAAGGCTCTAGTCCCAAGACCAATACTCAAAACCCTTTCTGAAGCGTCTTAGCGCAAAAAGGCGCGGCATGCTGGCGCCAAGGTTTGCTGACCTTGCATGTATGTTGCATTTTGGATCCTCTGTTACTTGCGCTGCATTTTTGTTCGTATCTTAAACGGTGAAGGTTAGGCCGAGCCTCATGCTATGGCAAACCCCTAAAGCAGCCAAGCCACGTTCTCGGTTGCGTACAGATCGGCCAAGATGTTCCAGTTGAACACCTGTGACGTAGTCCTATATACACTCACCAACTTATGATATCAGGAAACTGGTTGGTGCGTAGGGAATCGTGGAATGGGGAAGAACATGGAAACTACTCTGGGGCTTAGGGGTTAGGATCGGGGATAAGGGAATGGATATCCATGTAGTGGTCCCATTAAAAACATAACCCCTTCGAGCAGCCCCTATAACCCCTATTCCTTCATTTCCTACGGTTGCAGCGGACCCCTCATAAGTCCATTTCCCCTGTAAACCCTAGACCTTGAACCCTATGAACCCTCAACCCTGAGGCTTCAATCCTGATTAAACCCCAACCCTGAACCCTATATACTACCCCCCCCAGGCAGCCATAGACATCAACTGCCCTAATCCCTAAACCCTAAATTCTGCTTTGCCTTGAACTGCTTCTGCAGCCATTCCGCATTGAAGGTCCCGCCATTGCCTTGCAGCAAAAGGTGCTGGCATCAGGGGTTTAGGGCTTAGGCTTTGAGGGTAGGGTTTAGGGGTTATACTGTGGTCTTATTGGAGTAATGGAAAATGAAATGGAAACTACTACAATTTCGGGTTTAGGGTGTAGGAGTTTAGGTTTTAAGGTCCAAGGCTTAATTAAGGTTTAGGCTGTAGGGCTTAGGGGGGCTAGTCCTAGATAAGGAGCTCCTCTTGCCTGTTCGCTCAGAAAACCATGATGCTCTACAAGAGTTTCCCCCACATGCAACCTTAATTCGGAGCGCGAGGCCAAGGAATACAGCGACATGCAGCCTCCCCCCTCCCACGCCTTATAGAGTCCATGAAAATGCGGTTGGCTTTTGTATGAAGCACTACTGAAGTTGGAGTCTTAAGTCTGGAGGGGACTAACCCCTGCAAAGCCCTGGACCCTAGATATCAAACCATAAGGTCTAGGATTAAGGTTTCGGATTTAGGGTTCAGGCCTGCGGATCTAGGGTTAGGGTGTAGGGATTTAGGATTGGGGGTGTAAGGGTGTTGTGCGAAGCTGCAGTCGAGATGCTGATCATTTGCCGCATGCGCGCTTCCTTGGGAGTAGGAATGACAGTGCCTGTGGTGATGGTCATCTTCCCCTTGGCCTGGCAGCTGAATGATTACTGGCATAGAAAGGGTTATATAGGATTATTTAGGGATACATAGGGGTCAAAAAGGTTATAGAAAGGTGTATAATTATAGCCTTGTACAGGGTATATAGGGCTGTATAGGGATGTATAGGGACATCTAGGCTTGTATGGGGGTATATTATATAGGGTTTTAAAGGCCTCAACTTTGGGGCATTTGGGAAATCCAGGCAGGCGCAGGCCAATAGCCAGCATATTCTTCGGAGGAAACCGAATGCTAGCCCTCCAACCACGAAGCCCAGAAAAACAACAAATATATATATATATATACACCCTACACCCTAAGGCCAACCCTAAACAACCAGAAAACCCTAAACCTGCACACCCAGAACCCTGGAAGCCTGAGTACCAGAAGTCCTCGGAATCGCATATCCCACCAGAGACCCTAACCCAGGGCTAGCTTTGGCCTCCCAGACCTCCCTTTTCAAGGTTTAGGGAAAATGGGGGTTCAGGGTTTAAGGTTTATCCATATCCCAAACTAACATGGAACCCACATACTATTTGGGTCCGCTGGGTATATCCTCCTAGTAATCGCAGCAAGCTGACATGAACTCCACTCAATTAGCTGCAGCAATTACATGTCGGACCCTTGGGGGTTCCATGCGGACAAAATTGCATTCAAGGTTTAGGTTTTGGGTTCAGGGACGAACGGGAGTAAAATGGGAAACCAAAAGCTAAAGTAGCATAAATAAAGCATACAATTGAATCGTAAACCCTAGGCCAACCGTCGTAACCCCTTTCAAAGATCTTTCAAAGTTTGCCATGCACCAGTGGCCTCCTTCCCACTTTTGGTCAACGGGATGATGTCCTTACAGCACGAAATGGTTCCGGGACCCAGGGTGTCCTGTAGGGCCCTCAAAAGTACCTTTACCAATACCATGCAAGGAATCTAAGGTAATGATTTCGGCCCCGAAGTTCGCGTGTTTGCTGTTCTGGGGTCCGGGGCGTTGGTGTCTGCCACTCCGGGGCCTATGTTTTGCATGAAGGGCTTCCAGGACAGGTAGGTTGGTTCTGACCGGTGGCTTTGTCAGGGTCTAGAGCCCATGAGTGGAAGCCTCTGGGACCAGCTTAGCGTGCTGGCTTTTGATAACCCCATGTGTGAAAGGATCTGAAGGTAAGAGTTCATTTAGAAGGACAATGACCTTATATAACCTTCCCCCCCCCCCATTTTTAGGATGTCTCACAGTGCTCCTGAACCGAACTAAAACTCTTTCGGGACCATGTCATATTCCAGCTACCTTTTGGGGTGAGAGGTTGTTGTAACTTGCCGTGTTGCATGGGGGCTCTTTGGAGAACCTTCGACACGCCCCCTTCCAGAAAGGACAGTACTGCGGTCTTTGCATAACCCCTCTGGCGGTTTCCTAAACCTAAAGCCCAAAGACCTGAACCCCAGATCCCAAAAGCTTGATCCCGAAGCCCTGCATCCTAAGTTACTCCTATACTTGGATGTATCTACATATGCAGGCTCACATATATACACAGATATGTGTGTATGTATATATGTGCTGTATATACGTATATACATATGTATATACATATGCACATATATGCTTGTTATATACTATTTGTGATTCAGGCCCGGACCCACAGCCCTGGACGGCAAATATTACAACCCACATCCGGGCATCTTGCCTAAACCCTGAACGCTAATGGTGTTCAATCCCCGAACCTGAAGCCTCAACATAGAAGTTGGACGTAAAAGCCCTGTTTGGCTGCACATTGGCTCAAGAAGTTCTCGACTCCTGAACCAGTCTTATCAGGTTTTAGGCCTGGGGGCTCAGGGCTTAGAAAGGGATGGATCAACCACTAAAAACCACCCCCCCCAAAAAAAAACTAAACCCAGAAAAGCGCAGGCAGGGTGCCAATCGCAGTGGCCTCTCGATGTCAGCATTTTGTGGGCTGTAGAGACCTTAGATGTCGTACTCGTGTGCCGATGTTGGTCCCTAAATTGGTTGTAAGGTCTTCCTTAAAACCTGAATCCCAAGGTCAAAACAAAAAAACATGGGCTAGACAGCTACGCATACGGGAGCATCCTGAAATTGTTGGTCCTTTTCTGGGGTATGCAAAATCTTAGGATTCTTTCAGGGGGTCATGACCAGGCATACCGAATTCTCTTGGAACACATCGCCAAGTGGTAGCCTCGAAGGACATGTAGACTCATGTAGAACAAATTCAGGCTTCAGATGAGCCGTAGTCTAGGCTTCTAGTATCCTGCTTAGCAACCCCAATAATTCTCCCCTATCTAACCCCCCCAAAGAAACCCCCTTTCAAGGAATTCATCTAAACCCTGAATCCTGAACCCTAAACTCTAAATAAAGGGGGCTATATACTCCCCTATATAGCCCCCTTTAAGAATTTCAGTCTACAGCTCAGATAGGTTTAGGGTCTATCTCTAAGTCTTATGATTAGGACTATAGGGTCTATAAGCGACTTAGGGTACAGGATTCCCATGGCCACACGGTTTAGGGTTTCAGGGTCTTGGGGTTTTGGGGTTTTAGGGTTTTGGTTTTTGGAATGTAAGTGGTTCATCCTGTTAGGGTTTCGAGGCTCATCAAGCACAAGTCTTCAGAAAAAAAAGTGATTTGTCAACTACCCATGCCGAGTTGTCTCCTTCTGAACCCTAAACCCTACACCCTGGTGCTAGAACCCTAAAACATTGCCTGAAGCTGCTCTGAAACTGTCCCAGAATTAGTTTAGATCTGCTTCTTGGGAATTTTCTCAACAACTAGTATCCCCCTTAGTGACGCCTATACTACTCCCTGGTATGATGCCCTATCAAATCACCTTCAGGGAGTTGAGACTGTAGCCCATATAGCCCCTTTGAAAGTCACCCTGATCATCCCTAATCTTGGGCGAAAAGTGTTTCAGGACCTCGATAGTGCTGCTTCCCTCGCGACTGACTTAAAGAAGCGGATTAGGGTTTAGGGTAGGACCGCGCCATTGGCCACCCAAAACTACACACTCACTGGGTTTAGGTTTTAGGGTCACTTCCAACTAATGCTGCCCCCCTCCCCCTGAACACTAAACCCTAAAGCCTGCTATACTGGGAAAGTTGAATATCAAGGGCGTCGTGAAAGCGTCAACTCCCGGGGATGAGACTACCTTCAAGGACACCTAAAGGAGGCCTAGACATAAACCCTAAGCCCCTAAAAGCTAAACCCCGAGACCCTGAACCCTAAGCCCCAAACCCCTAAACCCCCAAACCCTCTAACCCTAACCCCATTTTTTGGAGGCGCTTTGAAGGGCTTCTAGTGGCTATTAAGGAGTTAATGGGTCGCTTCAAGTGACTTGAAGAAATAGACTGCAGGCTCGTGAAAAAGCTTCAATTCTTTTGGGTTATAGAGGGTTATATGAGGATTGTGGTCCATGAGAATTAAAACAATTTTCCAGGGATACTGCAGATTATGGGGGACTACCGCAACTTCCCTAAACCCTAAACCCTAGGGTGTCCTGAGGCTTGAAGTCCCAGCTGCGACTGTTGCCCACTTCCGTCCACTGAGCGATGGGATCCTCCACAAGGGACAGGACTGAAAGGTCTTCCGGGTTTAGGCCCTGAAGGGGCTGAGGGTCCCCCTTAAGCAGCTAGAATATGGGGATTATATTGGGATAATGGAAAAGAAAATGGAAACTACCATTTAGGGTTTAGAGTCTTACAGCTTTAGGTCTTCAAAACCATTCCTTTTAAGGGCCTTAGTAAGTATTAGGATCCCCATTATAATCAGGGCAGGGGGGTTTATGATCCTAACTAAGGCGAGGGGGTTTATTAATCAGGGGCCTATATTAGGGCCCAGGGCTTTAGGCTGTAGAGCTCGAGGGTTTAGGCCTTATGCAGGGTTTAGAGGTCTAAGGTTCGGGTCCGGTTGTAAAGCACTGTCTGCTGCACCGGCATCTATGCAGGGGTTCCATGCTTGTTGCAAGGAGCCGAGCCTCTGGTTTAGCTCTTAGGGATGCCATTGCCACCCACCTGCACCCCAGAAGTAGGTAAAACAGTAGCCCGAAGCCCCTAAACATAGCCCAAAAGGCCATTATTCTACATACTTTTAGGGTTTAGGTGAGGCTTTGGGAGGAAATGAGGGAATGAATCCCTCAAGTATTCTCAGTTTGGTAACCCCTGTAATGATCCGCAGAATTCAGTCCCTTCTAGGGTTTAGGGTTTAGGGTCAAGGATGGATTCAGATTTGGGCTGCAGGAGTTGCAGGTTCATGTGGTAAGTCTCATGACCTCCTCCTAGTCATGAGTCCCCCAAACCCTAAACCTAAGGAAAAGTTTGGGTACTCCCCCCACCCAGTAACAGTCTGTATTGGGGGTCCTATTGAGGGCTATATATGACCATATTATATTATTATCCAACTGTTCTTGAGGGGGGGCAGTACCCAAGCTATAGTCACCAATTCCTCCTCCCATGATAGTAAATACCTGGAAACCTAGACCCTAAACCGATGAAAAAAACATTTCAGGGTTTAGGGGAATTCCAGCGCAGTCTTTTGAAGCGAGATATTTGTTTGGAGTTGAGTGTATGTATGGCAGAACAGGAGAGCAATTCCCAAAGTGTCCATGTAGCTGTATGCGAATTCGTACGTTTAAGGTTTAGAGATTAGGGTTTTGGGTGTGGGGGTGGGGGTGGAGTCCACTTCGCTATGTAGTATGTGCTTGGGCCCTGAAATAAGTATACTGGGACTCCGTTGGGCCCTGAGTAAATACCATATCTACACGGATTTCCTGGTCACAAAAGGTTACCACTCGAATGATAAGAAAGATAATATACCCCAACAGGTTACAGGTAATGCGCCTAGCTACTAAGAACTGTAATCCCCTAGACCTACAATAGAAATGTTGGTTTAAATTGGTTTAATAGCCACTTGGGGCTATACTACACTATACCACCAAAAAAAAAGACCCTAAACCCTAAAGCCTACCATTAAAGCCTAATCCCGGAGACTGCAGAGAAACGGCTTAAGGCTTCGAAGCTTTGAGGTCAAGGATAAATTGAGCATTTATTTCTCAAGGGGGTTTCCCAGACCTAGTCTATAGTTGTCCCTTTTACAGGGGGCAGACGGGGATACATGGGGATATGAAAAGGATAGAAAGGTTTGGCGTTTCCCACATTAAGGCTACCCTACTTTTGGTGTCTATTTTGGCGGTCCCCCTATTTTGGGAAGCTAACACATTCTAAACAGCATGGTCCTCTGTCTACGGACCGTCCAAAAAACAACGATGATTGAACGAAGTCTTGTAAAACCCTACACCTTGAACCCCACACCCTACACCCTCAATCCTAAACCCTAAACCCTCAATCCTGAACCCTAAACCCTAAACTTAGGGGTGTCACAAAAAATCTGTAGCAACCTTGCGGGGATCCGGTTGTTCAGACTGATTCCTCTTCTTACTGCTGCTTCATGGGGAGTGCAGCTGTGGATTCTTTAGGGTGTATGGGGCTTAGGGTTCAGGGTTTATGGGGATCGTTGTCCTAAACCCTAAATCCTGAACCCTAAATTCTGAACCCTAAATTCTAAACCCTAAATCCTAAACCCTAAGCCTTGAATCCTACACCCTAAACAAATCCTAAACCCTAAACACCTGAATCCTAAACCCAAAACCCTAACCCTAAATCCCTACACAACCCCAGGCAGGTCCAACCCTAGAATTGCACCCAATTCGACTTTGCCACTGTCTCTTCCGGTAATCCCTGACTAACTGCTTGCTAGTAGGGAATATATGTAAGGCATTACAATAGTACCCCCCCCCCCAAAGGTACCCCCCCAGGGTTTAAGGAGTAAGGACTATTTAGGGCTTAATAAGGCCTAATAGGGTTCTAAATCTGGGGGGATACCTTTGGGGGGGTTACTATTGTAATCCCTTAATAAGGGAATAGGGTTTAGGGTTTTAGGGGTAAGTAAGGACTAAGGGAATATGATTTTCAGGAGCCATATGAGCTAGAGTCTACACTCCTATTACTCCCCTTAAGAACCGCTATAATACCCCCATATATAATCCCTTACATAACCCCTTGAAGGAGTTTAGACTCTGGCTCATATAGGGGTTCTATTCCTACCTAGCCAGTAAGCTGAACCTCAAAACACCGCCATCCCGCACGTCCTCTATCTCATTCTCATCGGGCTTCTGATTCCTTGCTTTGACCCTACCTGAACCCAAAAAGTATGAAAAAAAATTGCCTTTTGGGCTACATTTAGGGGATTTAGGCCAGTATTTTACCGACCTTTGGGGTCCAGGTAAATCCTGAAAAGCCTAGACCTTTAGTCTTTCAGGTTCCCGGTCCCAGGTTTGAAATTGAGATCTTGCGGCTTTCGTAAAAACAATATGGGCAGCAAACGTTGCGCGCATCCCAAAAAATATGGAGATCTGCCTGGTGAGGCGAATGACTTCTCAACTGGCCTAGGCCCTGAACCCTACTTTGCGGTTTAAGGACATTTTATTTTAGCCCAGCTAACCCAAACCCCTGATGAGTAAACCCCCTCCCCTTAATATGGATTATAATAGGCATCCTAGTATTAAGGCCTTTAAACGGAGGGGGTTTATTAATTATGGGTCTACATTATAACTCTACCTACACCCTAACCCCTGATAGGGCTATGACTGAATAAGTACAGGGAAAGATGAGCTACAATTTGTTGCACTCCGAGGGAGCTACTAATGTCTAGGGCGAAACCTCTGATCCACAGGCAGGCTGTAGATGGGTCCTAGATTCCTGTACAGGTGTGGTATAAGGTACTTGAAAGAGACCTTCAAGTGACATTGGCAACTGTTTAGGCTTCTACATTACCTGCTTACAAGGCATGGTAGAGGGCTGCTGCAACCAACAAAAAATCCTGACTTTCAGAGACCCCGCAGTTAGGTACCATATCCTGAAAATCCTGCATGACCTTAGTATACTATAGTACCATGATTCCCAAGGTTTAGGGTATTTAGGTAGGGACATGCAGGATTTTTCGTATCCACCGTATTTACCCCTCCCGTAGTTCCTTATAAGTAGGTTCCCCTACCCCATCCGTATCCCCAGGGTACAGTACTCAGTACTTCAAGGGCAGCTCCTTTCAGCGCTGTCTGCCCAATGTCGCCAATTTTGGAGCCGCAAGCAAGAAGCACAGAAAGCATCGCGCCCACGTTTTGCTCTTGCTTGGGTTACAAGGTTCATTATTATAGGTTTATAGCCTGTCCTGGCAGTCTAGTAGGCTGGTGATTTTCTCAGATCGTATCCGGGGACAGGGCGGGTTGAGTAGCCGTTTTTGGGTGGTTGAACAAGCCAAGATTAGGGTCTTGTAAAATACCATGGGAGACAGGAGGATAGAACCCTACTTTACATTTTCAACTGTGGTACCCCAACACGAATATGTGTTACCCACAGCCCCGAATCTTTATATAGCCCAATGTCTTTCCATATGTCCCATATATCCCTATGACCCCATGATATCGCCCTCAGCTGGATAAGGCCAGTTAATCCATGCCGTGCTGGTTGCGGAGTACAAACGCAGGGCTGTCCACAAGCTTTGCAGACCTGCACCCGTGAGTAACTAGTGAAAACAAAAGAGGTAATAGCAATAAGTAGAATGATAATAATTTCATAACCACAATGATAACAGCAATAACTACGATGATGTTTAAAGTCTGGAACACTTTTGCACCAGCCTCGCACACGGCAGTCCCTAAGCTCTCATGGGACTTGCTCTACCCAGCCCTCAGTCTTGTGGAGGGGAAGTCAGTGTATGTTTGGTTACAGTGCCAAATAAATGCAGGCCAATCCTTAAACACATCTCACCTCATCCCTCCTTTGCCCTACGTGGAGTAACCTACGTACTCAAAATTGGCCTTGTCTTTGGGAAGTATAAAAGCATCTAGGAATAGATAGAGCCATAAGGATGTAGGATTCTGGTAATCGCCCATACTAATTTAACCAATGTACGCAAAATAGATGTCATTGTCCTGATTGGCGTATTTGTTGCATGGACTTCTATACCCTAAACCCATGCACTTAAGCCTGATCCCTACGCCCTAGGCATTGAGGCTTTTATGTTTAGTCTCTACGTACAGTAACTATCAACCTAATATTCTGGTATTTCTGTTTTTTTGAAAGGGTCTAGGTCACTCCTGGTAAGCCTTGAGCCCAGAACCCCTTGAGCAATAAGGCCCCGAAACCGTCAAACCCTAACCCTCCATCCCTAAACCCTAAAACTCTGCACCCCAGACCTCCAAACCATTACACATTTAGACTCTTTAGCCCCAGAAAACGTTTGCAATTGGTGAACCTTCAAGGGGCTATTATGCCCCTCCCACGCCCCCTTCCCCCGCCCGGGCACATGGGCCCGGGGCCTTTGACAAACCGGAAACGTACTGGGGGCTGCAATAATATACTGGTAAGGTCCTGATTTGGGGGTTTGGGTTTCCCCAAACCCTACACCATAAACCCTAAACCTTCACCGCAGCATAAGGGGGGATGGCCCATACAAAGTCCTATCATACCAAGCTTCCAAGAGTGCTGGGGCAGCGTATGCCAGCCTTGCGGCGGGACTTGGGCTGAGGGTTGACAGTCTTTAGAAGGTTTAGGGCTTAGGGTTTAGAGGGCTTTCTAGGGTTCTGGAGGCGGTTTCGGGCTTGGGGTCAGTGATTTCTACTCTGTTTGCTTTTGCGCATCAGGCTCAGGATTTGGGCGGATGCCTCGAGTTCACCTCAAGCCCTAGATCCTAACCAACATGTCCAGAAGACCCTACATCTGTGATGTATGGAAATCTCCAAAGCACCCCAGCGCAAACTTTACAGTCCCGATTGTAGGAACACCCAAACATGGACTGCTAATTCTCGGAAGCCCATAGTTTTGATGTTCCAGGTAAGCGCAGTATGAAACACAAATGCTGTCAATAATCGTAACCAGAAGAGACTATGAGATCATACGTGTTCAAAACCTAGATTGTTCCTAATACTTCCCGTATAATCAATGGACACTGGTTCCCTATTAGAGAATAAATTAGAGACCGTGCTAAACTAACAAAGGGACCCTTATGTCCACCCTCGTTGACCCCTCGATAACCCTAATATTGATGTAGCTCCCTAAACACACCAAAACCGCTCCCCGTATCCGTATAGAAACCTAGTTTCCATTTCATTGTCCAGGTAGAACTAGGTAACCTTAAGCCCGTACAGCCGTGATGCATTGATGAAAACTGTCACATGGTAATCCCCTCATACCCTCGTGCAACCCCCCCGCCCCTGTCATTGAGTGTGTCCCTTATAGGGTCTGCCATGGGAAATACTTACTGTTAAGCTGGGGTGTGTAGTGTTGGTATGAAGGGGACTGAAAGCACTGAACCCTAAGCAAAGTAGTTGTTTCCATGTTCTTGTCCATGCCCCTGTAACCTGTGAGCCCTAAATCCGAAACCCTACACTTCAAAACTGCCGCCTCGTAGGAAACATTCTCGAGAGCAGTAGTGTCGGTAGGTCTTCGCGACGTCCTTGATGGTGGACCTGAGCTAGGATTCCGTTTTAGGGTTTGAGGTTTATAGGGGTTTAGGGGGTGTAGCTTCAGGGTGTAGGGATATCGGTTGGCTACTTCCCCACCAGACGGTTTTCATGCTGGAACAGGGAGATCCAAATCTTGCGAGGCAGGTGGAAGCTTTTCTTGCAATGCTGCTTGAATGTCTTTGGTGTTTAGGGTTTAGGGCTATCAGCCGCAGCTGTCGGAACATGCTAAGTGTGAAAGCAACCGGGCACCGCAACACCCTACACCACTAACCTGAACCTTAACCCCTAACAAAAAAATCCTAAAATCGAAGCCTTAAAAACTTCTCTCTAATCAGCTCAAACTACCGATCCCCAAAGCCTAGCCCCTAAAGCCTGGACTCTCCCAACATTCCCCGGAGAAAGCCAAGTTGCCTAAACTAGTGGGCTACCCATCCTAGACCTCCAACGCTAAGTCCTAAACTGATATTAATATGTATATACCCATATATACATATATATATATATACGTCTATAAGCATAATAAATAAACATATATACATATATATATATATATTTCAGCATAGCGCTATAGCCCTTTAAAGGTGTCGCTCAAACCGCAAGCCCAAATCCGCTAGACCCTTAACCCTTTGACATCTGCAGCCCCATTGGCATCTTGTGCGGATGGTAGAAGCAAGGTTGAATATGCGGGCCGCGCATCCAGCGATACTTCACCTGGGCAAATGGCTTCCCTGAAGGGTTTAGGGCTTAAAGGCTTGAGGTTTTTGCGGTTCAGGTTTGGGAGTTTCAGGTTTGATTACGGCTTAATGTGCAGAGTTTAAGGTTTTGGCTTCGGTCTTGGGGCAGTTGCAGGTGAGTTTTTAGGGCTTTAAGGTTCAGGGCTCAGCATTTATCATGATGGGCCATTAAGCCTTACAAGCCCCTTAGGCATTAGGATCCTTTCGGGAGTTGTGCGGTCTGAGAGCGTGTCTTGGTAACGGCTTAGCGCGTGACCGGCATACAGGGGCTTCAGCATTTAGCAGTTTGGAGTACGGGGGCTCAGCAATCATGCATAGGGGTTTAAAGGGATAAGACACGCGTCTGTGGAGAGGGGGTGGCTTAGTGTCTCAGCGATTGGGTTTTAGGCCGGTTGAGGCATGCTTGTGGTCTGAGAACCGGCTCATGGCCCACCTGCAGCGAATCCGATCATATGGTTCTAAGTAGCTGCTATCGGATCTTGAAGCAACAAGAAGTAACAAGGGTTGGGGGTTGTTCTTGTTGAAGCTGTCTTGGCTGGAAATATGGTGTCGGAAATGTTCCAGTCTTCACACCGTTCATTAGACTGAGCAAAGCCTTCTTCAACTCTTGATGAAGATCCGCCTTCAGATGCCCGAGATCGGATGCTGCTGGGCTCAGAACCTACATACCAAACTCTTCCTCAGCTGTATGAAAAGTAGGCACGTACTTTAGATTCTACCTTATCACTTATGTCCAGCGCTGCGAACTGCATATCGGAAACCATTATAATCCCCAAGCCCAAAGACCCTACGCCCTGGTAACCCTAGACCTTAAGCCCAAAGACCCTGAGTCCCCTAAGGGCCCCCGAAAAGGTTCGCCCAATATGGCCCTCTGGTCCAGCTCCTGTGAGCAACGTATGCTCTTGCCTGACATATCTACCCTTCTATAGTAGCTCTCTCTTCTACAGGGTTAAATACTCTAGAGCTCCATTCCCCCACTACTCACCGCCTGTACGCAGCACCTAGGCAATGTCACGTGGAAGCCCCCAGCAGTGATCCCCAACAACATCATATGTTCCACTATCTTGTCCATTCCCTTGTCCATTACAAAGCACTAAACGGCTAACAATCGTTCCAATGTCCGCTTCCACTCCATTAGACCAGCACCCGAGACCATGTAAGCTGAAAGCACTACTTTGCATTTCCTTGTCTGTCATTCCCTTCTACCCCACCCTAAACCCTACGGATTCCGATGTTCTGTCCATGCCCTTATCTGGCTTGCTGTCAAGGATCGTATCATAATGTGGGTATGTAGTAAATGACAGGGTTTCCTTATTGTAGTAACTTAGCTTAACTTCCTTAACAGCAACCCAGCTTTTCCGCACAACCTTAAACCTTAAACTTTAAAACTCCAAACCATAAACTCTGAAACTCCAACCCCTAACCCCTAAACCCNNCCATCAAACCCTGAAACTCTAACCCCAGGCCATGTCACGTGCTTGCAGTTTCCTTTGTCTTCAAATCGTCGGCCTTCTCGGTCTTCCAGCGCAACCTCTACGGGCTTAGGGTTTAGGGGCTCA
>CAJNIZ010042955.1:18728-30134 GCA_905231905.1 Symbiodinium pilosum
CCCCCCCCACCCCCCCCCCTCCCCCGCAAAAAAAGTACGCCTAATTTTGGAAAACCACTAAACCCTAAACCCTGTACACCCCCCATGTATACCACAATGCTGGCACTCCAACGCTTGCCAGATATAAGATACTTACAGCCATCCAGGAATGTAGTATCAACTACAGTATAGGAGCTGTAGTCTAAACTCCCAGTATCCCCCTTAAGAAGCCCTATAATACTCCCCTATATAACCCCTTTAAAGACTTTACACGAACACCATAGCTGCTATAGCTCATATGGCCCTTACATTCTGCAGTCACGTGAAGTACACAGAAAAAAAGCAAAGGACTGAACTGTACATAACAAATGCTTCGAAGCCTGCACAACTAGGCACCCTACAGTATTTCTTGAAAGTGCTGTCCTGCATATTCTAGGAAGGCCCATCAGGAAACACTAGCACCCTAAACCCTAAAACCTAATTAGGGTTTAGGGTTGGTTTAGGGTTTAGGGTGTATAACAGTACGTATAAGAGACAGCATGCAGGCTAGTGCCTGGTCGTGATTCCGGCCTGGGTTTTCCCTACCTGGCCGTAATCCCTACACACCACTACATTGGGGTTTAGGGTTTAGGGTTCAGGGGTTAGGGTACACACCACTACATTGGGGTTTCCTCAGATTGGGGGTACCGTTTTGGGGGCACGCGTAATAAGGATAAGAATATATTGGGATCTACATTGGCGTCCCCCTATTTGTAGCAAATACATAATCCAGTCGTGTTGGATGTTCTTCTCTATTCGATCCTCCGTTGTTGGGTTCAACCTTCGGCCTTTCCCGCCGGTTTAGGTTTTAGGGTGTAGGCTTTAAGGTTTCGAGTTTAGGTATAGATCTTTTTATGCATCTCGTGCGTGTCCCTATATCCCCTATAGTGCTTTCTCTTTCTTGGTCAACGCTGCCCTGCCCTCCGCGGCAGCGACTCCAGAAGCTTAAGTCCAAAATGCTGCGTCCTTTGCCCTTAGAAGCCCTAAACCTCAAACCATAGGTTTGGGGTTCAGAGTGTAAGCTCTGAGCAACAAAGCAAAACCAAATCTCTAAAGCCTAAACGCAAAGCCATAAATCCTATACCCTAAACCCTACTGAACCCAAAAACCTAACCCCCCCCCACCCCAAACCCTAAACCCCACTGAACCCAAAAAGCCTAAGCCCCCCACCCCAAACCCTAAACTCTACTGAGCCCAAAAACCTTAACCCCCCACCCCAAACCCTAAACCCAACTGAACCCAAAAGCCTAAACCCCTCACCACCCCAAACCCACACCCCAAACCCTAAACCCTACTGAACCCAAAAACCTAACCTCCCCCAAACCCTACAATCTGTGCTGTCCAGCAGCATACACAGGAACGTCTGAGACGACCACAGGCCTAGCAAGGCATGGGACCACAGGGATTAAGGTTTAGGGTTTAGGGGTTCATTTGGGTTATAGTCCCCCTGAAGTAGATAGAATATAGGGTTTAGGTTTAGGGATTAGGGCTCAGGGGTATAGTCCCCCTTAAGTAGATAGAATATGGGGTACATGGGGATCTTTTTTTAATTTTCCCAAGGCTTCATTCTATCTACTTAAGGGGGACTATAGACCTAATTTAATTTGGCCTAATTACAAGGGGAACTTGGGGGTTGGTGTCTGTCTCCTACAACTCAGCAAACGGTGCTTGGACGGACTTTCACAGGGATCCCGGGACTAGATCCCCCAGAGCCATGTGAGAATTTGTATGGGTAGTTCCCAAAATGTGGATCTCATTTTGGTACCCCTAAACATTAGGCGCAGGAATATCATTTATAATCAAAACAAGCCCCTAAGTCTGAGAATAACTCATTTAGGGATTATATAGGGGCTAGTATGGGTCTATGTAGAGGATCCAAGGGGCCCTTGACTGCCTTGAGGAGCTGGGGTTTAGGATTTAGGGTTTATAGGGTCTAGGGTTCTTCACGGGCTCGCAAAATAGATGGCCGGGGGTATATAATAAAGTGATGGTGAGGGCTTGCAGGCATCTTTCATGAAGCCAAAGGAACGTACAATCTGAGAAACCCCATGTAGTCGCAGTAGAAGAATGTCAGAATGAGCCCCGGAATATCTCTGTCTATAACATGAAAGTACATGCATATGTATATGTATACAGATATATATATATATGCACAACATTGGGTGCAGAACTGGCCTTAAAACGCCTCAAATTTCCAGGAATACCAATCCCTTCAGGAGGACTGCTTACCATCTGTGTTTCCTGTGCAAGCACCGACAATGCACCACTCTGAACCTGAAAGCCCTGCTACAAAACCCTGTTGAGAGTTTAGGAGCCTAGGTTCATTATTCCCCCCCAAAAAAAACTCGTCACCTTGATTCAATCCCCGAAGCCCCAAACTCAATGAAACATAAATATAGCCTTTGGAAAGTAACGTGGAAAGTCAGGAACCCTTGGCAGGCTACCGTTCCGTCACAGTTGGCTCCAACAGACTGCGACCTTAGTTTGGGGAAGGGTATCCGACCCCGCCATACATCCTATATATCCTTATGTTTACCTCTAGAAGCCTTTTAATTTAGGCCTTTGAAAAATGCCCCCATAACCCGAAACCCCATGGAATCGTTAGAAAGCCATTTAAAGGGATTCCTGTTGAGGAATTAAACTCAAGCTACCATGCCCAGTAAACCAGAACATGGTATAATTTGCAACCCTAAAGCCTAAGACCCTTCACAACAAGTCCGCTTGTGGATCGGAGACAAGAGAATAAATTACATGTGGGATTATATGAGGATTCTATTCCCTTATTCCCTGCTTGTTCCCAGTAAGAATACATACCTACATCCCCCGATAGCATCCCTATATATCGCTTAAAGACCTCCTCTCAACCCGACACCTTTATAGAATCCCAAGCCCCGCGAAGTTCTTGAAAAGAGGAGGGTACTCTAAACCTCATACTGTAAACCGCAAACCCCGACACAAAACCCTTTAAGCCTATGTCCGAAACTCTAAACCCCCCCACGTTAGTTTGGCCCTGGCGAGCCTGTGCCCTCGAACTAGCTCTGCTCGTTGCACTTGGACCATTGCCTGTGGTGGGTAATGGACTACATAGAAAAACACGAAACCTTACCTGTAACCCCAATAACCTACAGTTTTATGGGTTATACCTACTAATTAAGGGGTACTTACTACTAAACTGTAGGTGATTGGGTGATTGGAGCCACAGGTATGCCCTACACCCGAAGTTTAGGCTTTAGAGCTTAGGGTTCTGGAGTTCAGTGTTCGGAGTCTTGGTTCAGGTGTGGGCTTACTGTAAGGTCTAGGGTCTCGGGCGTCGGTCCTAAACCCTATTTGGGTCTGTAGGTTAAGCTCTCCGCTAGACATTAACACTCATAGGTCTGGGATGCTGGACTTCAAACTAACCCTAAACCCTAAACCCTTTAACGGGTGCGAGAGGGATCCGATCTATAGGGATCATGGCTTACATGTACGCAAAGACCGAGAGTTGACCTAAAGTCAGGGACTTGATAGGTATACCCCACTCAGATGCGCGTGCATGACTTGCAGGTAGGTTCTATGGCTTAAGTTCTAAGGTCTAAAAATCCGCTCCCTCCGTCCATCCACACCCATCCTCGCTCTTCTGCATCCAGCCCTCTCCTACATGCATTCAGGCCCCTCCATCCGCATCTCCATCCAGCCGACGAGAGGAAAAGGGTCTAGAGGAGGAGAGGGGCCGGATGGAGAAAACGAGCTGAACAGAATGGAAAAGGTAAGGGAAGGGGTGGAAGGACTAGGGTTTGGCGGAGGCGAGGGGCTGATTGGTGCAGCGGTGATGGAGTTTATGAAGGTGAGGGGTTGGATGGGGCTGGATGGAAGGAGGTGCCGTGCACTGACAGCAAACAGCACCAAACCGTCAAAAGCAGTAACAAGCAATGCTATCGGTAGGTACTGGGCGTCCATCGAATAGATAAGTTACAGTATGGGTATCCTGGTGCTACAGTCTGCGGCATATACAGGCTCATGCAGGTTCAGGGACATGCAGGATCTTGTCCATTAGCCGCCCCGACATCCCATCCCAAATTGTTCAATCCGAAATCCTTGGCAATGCATACTACGGGGGGACCTGGAGGAATGAAGTCCTGTAGCGAGCTTCTGGGTTCAGGGTGATCCTCCACTTGTGGCACGATCACATATTTGTAAGGTTCGCCTTAGCAAGGTACTTCGAAAGATCATTACACGTTGCAAGTATAAATTCTTTACCTTTTGGTTGTGGCTGAAGCCCCACCCCCCAACCCCAAACCCTAAAACCCCAACCCTAGGCCTAGTGGCCCTAGTTCCTGAATCCCAAGGAAGTTGTCGAAGCCTCGTCATCATCAGTTCCGGCGTCGGACCTGGGGGGCTTGAAGGATGCAGTTTACCTGTAACCTCAATTACCCTAAGGGTCCAAGTACCTAATAATCATATACTTGCCCAAAACCTGTACTAAAATCACTATTACCCAAAACCCAAGTACCTAATTATTGGGTACATGGACCCTTAGGGTTACCTACAGTGTTATATCAACCCCCGGTTAGTGGGTGTAACCCATAAAGCTGTAGGTATGTGGGGTTACAGGTAGGCGAGGCCTAGGGGTGAGGGTTTAGGTGGGCTGAGGAAACCCAGACCCAACGAAGTCACTGGGCAGTAATCCTGTCCGCTAGAGCCCTCAAAACGCATGTCACTCCCCCACTGGGGCTCATCCAAGAATACTGGGTTGGCCCCTAAAACCCTTTGACAAATATTAGTATCTAGGGTCACTTATTACGGCCAGTACGGACAATCTTAAATATCCTAGGGGCCTACACAGAATAGGGGAACAAAGATGGGCTGGATAGGCCCAGAGAAACATACCATGATCACACGGGGGGTTGCTAGAACTAGTGCTGCCCTAGACCCTGAACCAGACCCCCAAACCCTAAACCCCCAACCCTTAAGCCTACCCCTAAACCCTAAGGTTGCAAGGGCATGGCATGGGCACTCCGTAATGGCTCCCTGACTGAGCCAACTTAGGGCCATGTCCCAGCTTAACCCCCAATTGGGGTTAGGTTGGCTAAGTTTGCCCAAGGTATTTATACCGAGAAGATGTAGACCCCGAAGGGGTGGAAAGTCACCACTCAGATGCTAAGACTTGCTGGGCCCATATATCCTGATTTGGGCTTAGGGTTTGGGATTTGGGGTTTAAGGTTTAGGGTCTCTTTTTGAGCCTTACATACGCCTTCACAAGTTACTAATTCTTGTGGGAAATTCTCAACCTGGACCTCCCAAATGCCCGGAAGAAACACGGTAAACCCAAAAATCCTAGGTATATAAAATCCTAGGTATATAGCCTATTCTTGTGGTAAATACTTTTAACCTTCGAAATCATAGGTGGATAGCTTTTCTTAGGACAAATACCCTAAACCCTCAATTTTCAACCCTAAACCCTCAACCCTAAACCCTAGTTAAAACCCTAATTAAGCCCTGAACCCTCAACCCGAAGCCCATGACCCTAAACCCTCAGCCCAAAGCCCTAAGCCCTCAACCCTAAACCTTATAACCCTACACCCGCAAACCCTAAACAGACAGGCAGCCCATCGTTGCTGGACCGTGGTGATGCGGGTGCAGCACCTGGGTTTGGTAAAGCCATGGTGGCCTCGGCGCACTTTTGCATTTGGGGCTTTGGGGACATAGGTTTAGGGTTTAGAGATTACATGGGGACATATAGGTTTGGGGTGTACGTAGGGTTTAAGGAGTACATAGGGACATAATATAAGTTTTGGGGCTTAGTTTAGGGATTGAACAGGGACATCTAGGTTTAGGGTTCAGGGTTGAACGCTGAGGGTCTGGGGTTTAGGGCTTAGGGCTACGGGTTCAGGGTGTAGGGCTTAAGGTTTGGGCATTTTACTAAACAAATGGAGAACCAAAAGACAAGAATATGGAACATGAAATGGAAGGGGATTATATGGTTTTCGGGTCAAAAAAAGGGTCCCTATACTACCGATATTGGGGTCTATATTGGCATTTGCTTGGGGGATAATACAGGGACTCAAATACCAATATCAATTTGAGGCCCGTTTTGAGGTACCCTATGCCATACTTGTGAGAGGGACCTAGGAAAGTAATATTGCTGGGTGGTGCTTTAAAGGCCCCTAAATTTATTTACAAATACGTTCCCTTATACCACCATGGGGCAAAGTAGTAATAATCCCGACATGCCACCTGGATTGGTCGTAATTTATGGACCGACATTGCTGATTTGGACTTTAGGTTTCCCCTAAGCCCCGAACATTAAACCCTGAACCCTAAAGCGCGTGCAAAATCGACATGGCAAGCAGAGCCGGGAGAAATTTCAGAACTGAGGATTTAGGGTTTAGGGTTTGGTTGTTTAAGGTTTAGGGTTTAGTGGTGGACCTCGAGAGCATGGGGTTTGGAGTTTAGGGTTTAGGGTTCAGGGTTGGTATAGCAGGAACATACAGAGACCCTAATGTGACCAACATTCTCCCTTACAGTCCGTGTTATTGGATGTGGGCGGGGGGGTCCACCTAACATATAATCCCTACCTTAAACCCGAAACCCTAAACCCTAAACCGTTGCAGACACTCCCTTTTCCGGTCCCAGATCAAGTATTTCAGTAAAATGGCTCGGAAGGGTTGCGGGTTTAGGGCTTGTGGGCGTAGGGTGTGAGGTTATGTGAGGTTTAGGGTTTAGGGTTGAGGGTTTAGAGTTTAGGGTTGGGAGTTTAGGGTTTCGGGTTTGGGGTAAGGTGCTGGGGCTTGGGGCACACCAATCTACAATCAACACCTGAGTGTAAAGATCTCTACCCTGCCGCCTGACGCCGCGTACATTCCTGAAATCCTGAACCCTCATTGGTGCTAAACTCTACCAGATTAAGGTTACCCGGTTACCCTGCAATTCACTAAGATGATAACAAGGGAAGTGAAGGGGTCTAATAGCCAATCCTGCTGATACAAAACTGCATGAGCTCCTGATGCTTGCCCAAGATCTCCCTAAACCCTAAACCCTAAACCACCCTAAACCCTAAACTCGGGTCTTCCGTAACAGCTGAGGATTTGGGGAGGCTGAGAACTGAAGAGTTTGGAGTGTAGGGTCTAGGGGATGTAGGAAGTTTGCAAGAGGGGTACTGTGGGGATATGGGAGAGTACTGGAACAGATTTCCGTGCATTTACATATATACATCCATCCATCCATCCATCCATCCATCCATCCATCCATGCATGCATGCATGCATGCATGCATTATCTATACTATATAAATATAGAATATGCTACCCGTTTTGGGCACGCCTACCCCCTCCCCCCCCCCCAACAGTCCCAAGTCTGTATGTAGAAGCAGGTCCCTGCTTTGCAGAAAATCCAGGCTGGCCAAGTCAAAGTGAATTAGACATTACATGAGCTGTAGTATAAACTCCTTAAAGAGGGTTTGTATAGGGGATTCTATAGGGGAGTATTATAGGGCTTATTCAGGGGGATACTAGGAGTTTAGACTATAGCTCCCATGTGCTAAAGGGTGTGGGTGTCTTTCCAGGGATAATTGGCGGATTAATAGTGGATGATCTACTAGACCTTAAGGTCCACAAAAGCTGGTAGACCCGGGGGCTGGCAAAGTTTCACACGTCATCCTCTAATTCTCCGAACTCATAAACCCAAAACCAAACAACCTGCACTCAGAAGCCCTACGTAAACCCCACGCCCAAAACCCCTAAACCCTAAACCCCCAAACCTTTCCTGGGGCGCGAACCACCGCGATTCACAGCCACTCAGCTCCCTGTTTCTTGAGCAGCTGGCTGTGGCAGAGGTCAAGCTGGAGCTGGGGCTTTATGCGCTTTAGGGGTTTAGGGTTCAGGGGTTGAGGGTTTATGGTTTGGGGGTTTAGGGTTTGGGGGTTTAGGGTTTAGGGGTTTAGGGTTTAGGGTTTAGGGGTTTAGGGTTAAGAGTTTGGGGGTTTAGGGGTAGAAGTCGGGTCCTGCCCCCACTCTTGAACAGTCTATGATCAGCGTAATATTGAGGGCTCTGTATATATATATATACATATATATATATGTATGTCCATTATACTCTTATCCAGTGGTTAATGGACGGGGGCACTATCCACAGCAGAAAGGTTCAGGGTTTAAGCTTCATGTAAGGTGAGATTGCGTCTTAAAGGTTTATGATCTGGGTAGAAAGGCTTAGGTTGGGACCCTAAGACCTAAACCCTACGCGGGCTTAGGCTTGAGGGTTTGCCTGCTACGCTCAACAGGTAGCCTAACGCAAGCTGCCACCTGAGAGTTTCTCAAAATCGTCCGAATATAGGGTTAAGGATTTAGGGTATACCTGTGGCTCAAATAACCTACAATTTAGTAATAGATACCCCTCAATTAGTAGGTATAACCCATAAAACTGTACGTTATTGAGGTTACACGTAGGGTTTAGGATTCAAAGAAGGCCCCAACATCCACTTCAAGATCCTAGACTTTACAGCTCTAGAGTTTTTAAAGGGCCGCTGTTTTGAGAGGCTCTGACATTCTTGCTACCCTGCACCCTGAACCCTAAACCACTTTGCCTCAGGCCCTATTCCTCCAAGCAGACCCTTCTGACAACTGGACTTGCGGTTTTTCTGCCTAAGCCCTAAGCTAAAACGATGCCTTTTGGACTTATATGAGCTATGGGCTAAACTTCTAGCATCCCCCTAGGATAAAGAATACTCACCTAGATAATCCCCTTTTCATCACCACAGTATAGCCCCTTTAAGGAGTTTAGACAGTAGCTCATATGAGAGCTTCTGAAAAGCGGAGGCCCCTGGGAACTCTGGGGACATGTGAGCTATAGTCTAAACTCCTGGTATCCCCGTTAATAAGCCCTATAATGCAGAATCAAATGGAAAAGAAAATGGAAAATGGCATGGAAACTGCGGTTTATAGAGACATATTTATGAGTTATAGTCTAAACTCCTAGTATCCGCCTTAATTCGGCCAATAATACTCGCCTGTATAATCCCTTATATAAGCCCCTTTAAGGAGTTTGAACTAATGTGGCAATTTCCAGTACATAGGGATGACGGTGTATGCTGGGGGCCCCTTACTTATGGAACTAGCATATAATTGGGTTTAGGGTTTAGGGTTATACAGTTAGACATCATGAAGGAACTAAGGAACTTTTGAGGATACAAAACCCCGGATGAGGAAACCCATAGTTGAACAAAAAGAAAGTGCAGCCTTAACTATTGGATATTCCCAGCACCGGAAATGGACAGAAGGATCAGTCACCCTGATCCAAGCACGATACAAAACCCTGCATGCCCAGCAAATGTTCTTCGTCCCTTGCAAGTGGTAATAAGAAGTCCTGTATAAAGCCTGATGCAGTCAACTCAACTACGCCAAAAGCCATCGGCAAAAATCATGAATCATGAAGCTCGGCAGGTGCTTCTCTGTATGACCAAAAAAACGTACCGCTAGATATTGAAGCAGGAGAAATTTCCATGGAACATTGCTGCATTAACGTGGCGTTGCGGGATTTCCACAAAACTTGATGCAAAGGTCATTTCCAGCATCGCCCTACCCAATGGCATGCCACTCTTTGTCCCCTCTTCCGTGCAAAGCTTGGCGTGAAGTTGCGATCCTGGGAAGCAAAGAGGGCTATGCAGGTTGATCCCGGCCCACATATACCATAAGAGAGATCCCTGGATGTCTGCGTATACAAAGGGACACCGCCAAACCCAATGTAAAGAGACAACCAATCTGAACAATGCGCAGGGTGGAGTCTGAAGACGTGAGCCATAACTCTAAATCCGAACCCTAAAACCCTATCCACCTATCCCTGCCATACCCTTCCTACCTTTTGTGGGCCTCGGTGGGACGTCTGGAAGAAAATGCTGAATGTTGGCCAAATTTTGTGCAGAGGACGGCATGATACTAGGGCCGGGGGCATGTAGAAGTCTCTCTGTAAACCACCAACCCTGACACTTAATCCTGATGTAGGGACCTGCATATGATACTCTACTTATATGGGTGGTTGTCAAAATGATCCCTTTTTGGATCCCTACCATAATACGGCACCTATATTTAGGGTACCCAAAAAGGGACCATAATTTTGACAACCACCCATATACAGGCCAATGAGCTTTCACTATTCCTAAGTATTCAGGCTTCTGCAGTATACCTTTTTTGGGTTTAGGCTGTTTCTCCAACCTAAACCCTAAACATTAAACCTGGAGCCAAAACCCTAAAGATGCAGCCCAAATCACACACACCCTGTAGGCCTTTGACAGGTAACCCGGGATGGCAACCCAGGTTAAGATCCTCAACGCAAGCCAGAAACTCTAAACCCCAAATCATAAACCCCCAAATCATAAACCCCGAATCCTACGTCCTAAACCCTACATCCTGAACCCTCACACCCAGGTGCTGAACCCTAACCCTCAAATTCTAGACCCTAAATCCTAAATCTTGATGAAGCTATTTAACAGAAGCCCACTTCACTCCGACC
The DNA here is from genome assembly GCA_905231905.1 of Symbiodinium pilosum. NCBI lineage: Eukaryota > Dinophyceae > Suessiales > Symbiodiniaceae > Symbiodinium > Symbiodinium pilosum. The sequence goes on from CAJNIZ010042955.1 coordinate 29,225, forward strand.
AGCGGCCAGGTGCCGGCGCTTCCGCCACGGCGCTGCGCGCGTCCCGCCAAGTGATGCCGGAGACTTCATCCACAGCCTGGGTCTATATTGCGGTCCCCTTATTTTGGGCAACTACCATTTAGGCAGTTTGTAAGGGTTATATAGGATTCGGAGCAGGGTTATATAAGCCTGGGCTTGCGAGCTTTCCTCAGGGTTTAGGATCAAAGGATGGGTCAGGGATAATTTAGGGCATCGGGAAAGGTTAGTGGTTGTAGAGGTTTCATAGGGCTCATGTCCTGCATTTTGATAAGCCCTAAACTCCTCTACACCCTAAACCCACAGCACTAAACCCTAACCCCCTAGTTTTTCTGCCTTTCTCTCTACTCTGGTCCTGAGGGTCTCTTCGTGAAAGCTCAGGGTTCAGGGCGAGGAAAGATTAGGGTTTGGGTTTTAGGAGGGTCGGACCTACAGGGCAGGGCTAGGGTCTTGCAGAGGTGCTAGAAGACGCTACGTAAAGGGTCCAAGAAAAGCAAGAAACAAGGCACTCCCTCATTCCAGACCAATGGTCCCAGACTGGAGATTATGGGGGGGATGTGGTCAGGGCTAAGGGTTTTAGGGCGTAGGGTTTGGGGGTGCAGAAACATTTGCCTCAGGTACAGGTGCTTTAGGGGGGTAGGGCTGTTGGAGAGGACAACAGTTGAATACATTCTATTGCGACCAAAAGGGACTGTTAGGATATCACCAGGTTGTAACTCGAGCATCTTCCTACCTCTACCTTGCCTTAGTCGGCGACGTGTTGTGTCACGGATCCTTTGACTTGCTACTGGTTGGCCGAGGGCAAGGGAATATAATTCCTCTATAAGATACTCCTTTTTGCCCTACTCACCCAAAACCCTATGTATATATGTGGTTCTGCGTTCTGCGTTCCCAG
>CAJNIZ010042955.1:30234-47478 GCA_905231905.1 Symbiodinium pilosum
TGACAGGTTTCTCAGCAATAAACACGCAGCAAGCGAGTTTATTTTGGGCCTTTTCCAAGAGGCACCCACCAAAGGCTTCAAAAAGGCGCAAAGTGTCGCAAACGGCTTCAAAAGCCACTGTTTTCAGCAAAGTGTGCCAAGCAGGCTTGCAAAAAGGCTGGAAAAGCACCTGTTTAGAGCAAGCAGGCTTGCAAAAAGGCTGCAAAAGCACCTGTTTTGAGCAAAATCCAAAAAAAAACTCGGTCAAAACTCGGTCAAAACTCCGTCAAAACCCGCCCAAAACTCCGTCAAAACTCTGGACCTGAACCCTATACAATTTCTATAAACCCTAAAACCCAATTAAGAGTCCATGGTGAGGACCTAGGCAACAGGTAAGGGCCCATATTAGGGGCCAACTGCGGGCTACAGAAGCTACTGTAACATAGACTTCATACATGAGCCATATGTCCCCTATGGTTTTGGAGATTCCTGGGCTCTTTAGCTCCCCTTAATTATTTTGATATCTATATATGTATATATATATATAGACTATCCCTAGCTCCTTTGCCTAGCTCCCCCCAGAAGTATGGGTAGATAGTCTAAACTCCTAGTATCCCCATGATAACCCCTGCAGTAGTCCCCGCAACAATCCCCTATATAACCCTGCTTTAAGGAGTTTAGACCCTAAACCCTAGACCCTCAATCCTAAACCCTATAGAGTCCCCTATGTAAGCCCCCCTTTTGGGAATTTAGACCATAGCTTAAATCCCAAAACCCTAAACGCAGCGCCGGGCGCCAGGTCGCCCAAGAGAAAGCTCAAGGAGCGATCCGAGAGCCGAGTCACCTGCACCCCAACATGGTTTAGGCTGTAGGGTTCTAGGGGTTTAGGGTTTTGAGGGTTTAGTAGGGTTTTAAGGGTTTAGGGGTTTAGGGTTTTAAGGGTTTAGGGGTTTAGGGTTCTAGGGTTTTGAGTTTAGGCTTTGGGGTTATGGGGCTATGGGTTTGTGGTCTTAGGCTAGGGGCTTAGAGGTTTAGGGTTCTAGGGTTCAGGGTTTAGATTTTGAGTAAGGGTTCTAGGGTTTACGGGTTTAGGGCTTAGGGTTTAGGCTTTAGAGTTCTAGGGTTAGGTTTTAGGGTTTAGGGCTTTGAAGGTTTTAGGGTTTTAGCGTGTAATCCCCATAGAGCCTTCTAATCAAAACACGTCTTAATAATGCGTAACAAAAAATTGATTCCTAAAGAGACTACAGACTAATACTTCAAACAAGGATGGGCTACGAGATCCAGGACTAAAGCCAAAGCCCTAAAGAAATCCAGGACCCAAGGGAGGGTAGATGAAGGGGCTTACACGGTGTAATGGGAATCCAGGATTAAGAGTATAGGGGTTTGGGGTTCAGGGTTTGGGGTTTAGTCTAGGGTTTAGGCGTTTGGGATTTAGGGTTTAGGGATTTGGGGATTCAGAATTTAGGAGTGTGGGAGTTTGGGGGTTTAGGGTTTAAGGTCTGGGGGTTACGGTTCGGGGCCCTGGAAAGAAATCTTTAAAGACTGTACCTGGATCCTGTGTGTCTTTCCTTTGGGGATTCTGCTTCTAAAGGGGATCCCAGGGATCTATCGGGACCCTACAGGGTTATGGTGGTTGAGGGATTTAGGTTTAAAATTCTAGAAATCAGAGAACCCCCCGTGCTTTCACCAATCTTAAGCCCGAACTCTGGGGGGTCTCTAACCTGCGTCTAACCTGCAGCTGTAACCTGGTTCGACCCCGCGCTTGAGTATCCCAAATAGCGAACACATAAACATGCAACAAAATCAAGACTTTAAACTCCTAAGCCTGAGTTCCATCAGGAAATAATAGCACCTACCAGATGGAAGGTCATAGTACAAGGTGTCGCACTAGTCATCATAAGATAGTAAGTACTGTAGTTTCCTTAGACCTTTAAAAAAGATCTGTTTAATGTTTCCGTAGGGTTACACTATAATACAAATTAAGAATAAATCCTAAGCACAGTGCAGAGTAGCCCTAAACCCTTTGCAACGCGCCTTCTGGAGCTCCACCGGTCAAGCAGCTACCCCTAAACCCTAAAGCCTTAACTCCCCCATGGTTTTGGAGATTCCTAGGTTCTGTAGCTCCCTTTAGTATATTGATAAAGACTATCCCTAGCTCCTTAGCTCCCCAAAAAAAGTATGGGTAGTTCACCGTGGGATACTACTACGACAACAACACCCTGGACTCTCCTCCTAGCTCCTGATACCCTGACCATCCCAAGACCATACATAACATGGATTCAATGGGTTGGATAAGGAAACCCCTATTATAAATTTAAGGAACCCTTATTCTTTATGGCCTTGGGATGCTAAGGGTTAAGGCCATTCTACCCACGATTAGGGGCCACATATCCCCAACTAAGCGAACGAGGAGGGTCTTGGAAGAAAAAAGTTATAGACCCAGGCCTTGAACTGACAGTAGCCCAGTGCCAGAAGACGTGCTAACGGCTCCCTTGGTTTCAAAGGCTTTCGCGGCTTAGGTTTAGGGCTTTGTGACTTCCCCCAATCGTACTTCCCTACCGTTCAGCAGCAAATGTTCCCCTAATGTGTGATGGAACGGAGTTTGGATTTAATAGATATCATTATTATTAGGGGCTCTTTTAAGGGACCCTGCATCCTAAGAGTGCAAATCCTTCAACATCCTTGGAACCACCACCTTACAAACCCTAAAGCGCCAAAATACACACACTCTAAGCTCTCATCCCGACAGCCTAACAACCGTCAACGACAAAACCCTGGTCTGAACATCCTTCAGCCCCAAACCTTAGGTGGACCCCCCACCCAGTAATAGTGACTATAAGGGATAATGGGTAATTATTGTAGGGTCCTCTTATAGTCCTATTATACCACTATTACAGGGTGGGAGGGTCCTCCTAACCCAAAACCTCCGGACCCTGCAATCCCCCCTTAATTCTCCTAACCCTAGGTTCAGCTCCTGCCCTGGCATGCTACAGGGTTTAGGGTTTAGGGTTTTAGGGTTTTAGGGTTTTGGGGTTACAACCTCCCAAAAGAATGGCTGACTAAAACAAGCCACATGTAAGCTGGGATGCTCTGAACATGATTTCGGGTGCTTATGGTGGGCTCCTACTTAGGCAAAACATGTCGGGACATCGGCGAACTTCACCAAGCCATTATGGCGAGGATCATATTGTATGAAGTTGAATCAATCCCCGTACAGTAGTAGCCCCTAAATATGGAGTTCATAGGGCCTCAGTATACCTACAATGGTCCCTTGTGGTACCCAGTACTGCGTGGAAGATTGACCCAAACACGAAATTCTTGGAGGGATCCTCAAGGAGTTTTTTCCTTGGACCCCTAGGGTTTGTACCCTTGGGTTTGGGTCCAGAAGCCATAGAATATGGCCCTTAATAATAGGGTATTTGGGACCCAAAACCCAGGGTTACAAATATTGAGGCCACAAACTTAAAGTGTTTGAGATCCAATCACCCCAGTCCCCCTCGTGTACCAGATAATAGGCTCCTAAACCCTACTTACCCCAAAAGCCCCAAAAGCACTAGAAACCCCACAGACCCTACAAACCATTCACCCGAAACCCTGACAAAATTAGATTTTGACCAAGCCACCAGCCTTTACTCTTGGAGCCCTACACCCTCCACCCAAAGTCCTAAACCCTGATCCCTAAAGCCGAAGCCCTGAACCCTAAGCCCTAAACCCTTGGCCCTAAACCTTAAGCCCTGAAGCCTAAGTCCTGAACCCTAGGCCCCAAACCCTAAGCCCTAAACCCTAATCCTAAACCCTAACCAATGTTCTGATGTTGACTAAGCCACCATGAGGAGCCGCTTCCCTCAGAGAGCTGCAGCGAGATCAGGGGCGGGGTGAAGCCTCCGGGGCTAAGAACCTTAAACAGTTTAGGGTTTAGGGTTCAGGGTTTATGGTTTGAGGCATAGGATTTAGGGGTTTGGGTTTTGGGGTTGAAGGGGCTTTTAGGGGGGGGGTGCCAGGTTGGGGCTTAGGGTTATAAGGTATTGGCTGGGGAACAGGGTTTAGGTTATATAGGGTTATAGAGTAGAGCCTTGCTGGTAAGTCCTTAGACTACAGTTCTCAAGGAGGTTGTAGGGATGAAATAAGGATACATAACGAGATAGAAGTACTAGGGGTTAGAATAAGAAAGGACCAACTGAACAAGAAAATGGAACATGGCATGGGCGCTGCTTAGAATATAGGTTCAAATCAACCCTAAAACCAAGTGTAAGGTGGTTGACGCCTAGTATCTCTAGTTGCTGGACATCCGTGGCCCCCAAGAGGATGCCAACCTGTGCGCTACAATAGGTTTACTAATACTCACCTACTAAGAAAACCCTGGGGCATTGGGCTTATGGTTTATGGCTCAGCATTGACCCTAAAATCCCTAAAAGCTCTGAAAGGAATGTACTTTAGCCTTGCGCTGGTGGCTGAGGTGCTTAGCGCGGCGCAGCATAGCCTGCACACATGCAAAAAGTGGGGCACTTAGCGCCTTTCTTGCATCCCGCTTTGGAGCTGTAGAGGAGACGCATCGACTCGTTATCCGGGGTCCACCCTAAATCCTACACTCTTCTGTCTTTCCTTTGCCTCTGCCGCCCTTTGCCTTGCCCTGGGCGTGGACAGGATATCCGGCAGCCTTTTTGCATGAAGAGTTAGCGGCGCAATGAAATGCGTCCCTTTGTGCAGCATGAAAACAAGGTTCCTTTGTAATTCCAGAACATATGGGAATTTCCCCAAATTAGGGTGTATCTTTTTGGGGGTCCCTACATTAAGGAATATAATGTTTTGGGGTCTATATTGGGGTCACCCTATTTTGGGAAACTCGTATATCGGTTAAAAGCATTTGGGGCTTGAGGGTTGAGGGACGCAGAGTCTGCCTGGATCCACTAGCTGACTAGCTGGAGCTTATCCCTTTTTGTGGTCCCGGTAAAATCCCTGGTGCTGGTCCTGAAAGACATCCGCATCCCCTACCAAGCACAAGGAGTAGATCCCCTAGAGTCCCTAGAGTAGATCCCCTAAACGTCGGAACAGAAACACCCTAAACCCTAAACCTTGGGTACTGCCCCCACCCAGTAACAGTTGAATAGTAAATACAACATGCTTATATATAGCCCTTAATAGGACCCTAACATAGACTGTTACTGGGTGGGGGCAGTACCGAAACCTAAACCCCAAAGCTTGCAAGAATTTGATGCTTGAGGGACCGTCCCTAGTCCCAGCACAGATGCTGAGAACTTTTCTTTATATTGGGGTTAGAATATATTAGGGTTCTATGTACTATAGTCTAAACTCCTTCAAGGGGATTTCTAGGGCATCATATATATAGGGGACTACTACAGGGGTTATTAGGGGGATACTAGGAGTCTAGACAATGGATTATATTAGGGTTATATCATTCATGGATAGGATGGTCTCGAACTGTACCAGCTGTGCGCTAGTTTCGGTGGCTAAACCAAAGCAATGCCTGCTGGAAAGCAGAATCTCCTCTGCAAACCTTTCTTCCGATGGTTTCTCGCCCACAAAATCCGGCATGGGGTTCAAGGTTTAGGGTTACAGGATGTAGGGGAACTAAAGGTAAAACCTATGCCACCCTAAACGCCAAAACCTTAATGGAGAAACAAACGGACGAGAAAAAATGAAATGTCAAATGGGAAACTGGGATTATACAGTTACTATAGGGGGGGGGGCGTTGCCTGCCAATAAGCAGTCCAGACTCGTTAGTAATTAACATTCGCAACTGGGGCCTGCGGATCTAATCCTTTTATCCAATTAAACAGACTCTAACATTAAATATGTACCCCAAAGGTCTCTTATGGGGACCGATTATTGTCAGGGGTTGGGGCTTGGGGGCGCGGGTAGTATTAAGGTAAGGCGATGAATCCGTAAACCCCAAACTCTAAAGTCCTCCATTCATACATCCTAAACCCTAGACCCTAAACTTATAAACCCTAAACTTATAAGACCCTAAGCCCTAAACTTATAAACCCTAAACCCCATTCCCACACTGCCCTGTCGAAGGCGCCTTCCCCAAAGCACCTCAGCGACGCCAAGTGATCCCGGCCGATGAGGGCAGCAGCGATGTCGAAGAACTCACAAAGTAAGTAATGGCTTAGGGATCAGGGTTTACCTGTAACCCCATTAACCAACAGTTTTATGGGTTATACCTACTAATTAAGGGGTCATTACTACTAAACTGTAGGTTATCAGGGTTTAGGGTTTAGGGATTCGGGTTAAGTAACCCAGAGGGTCCATATATACAGATTAGGGAATTGGGACCCATAATTCCTTCTATAGTATCGTATTTTGGGGCCTAATTCCCTAATAGTTGTATATATGGACCCGCTGGGTAAGGGCTTAGGGATCAGGGTTTAGGGTTTAGGGGTTAGGGTTTAGGTTTTAGCGTTTAGGGCTTAGGGATTGGGGTTTAGGGTTGCGGGATCAAGGTTTAGGGGTTAGGGTTTAGGGATTAGGGTTTAGGTTTTAGCGTTTAGCGTGTAGGGAGTAGGGTTTAGGGATTAGAGTTTAGCGTTCAGGGTTTAGGGATTAGGGTTTAGGTTTTAGCGTTTAGGGTTTAGGGACTAGGGTCTTGGGTTTCGGGATTAGGGTTTATAAGGTTTAGGTTTTAGGGCTTAGGGTTGATTAGGTTTTAGGCTTTAAAGTTAGGGTTTAGGTTTTAGAGTTTAGAGAGTAGGGTTTAGGGAATAGTTCCCCTTAAGTAGAAAGAATCTGCGGTGTATCGAGATCATCTTATGGCATTGGGGAGTTCCATGATGTACCACTACCAACTTAAGGGTGACTGTAGGATTTGGGGTCTGGGAGTATTTAAACAATATTCCCCATATCATGTCCTCGTAGCCCCTACGTCTCCAGAGTCCTTGAACGGATCCATGTTTTGAGAAACCCCCGCAAGAGTCTTGAAGCATTCGCTGCTCTGGCCACAAACCCTTAAAGCCTACCTGTAACCCCAATAACCTACAGTTGTAGGGGTTATACCTACTAATTAAGGGGTCATTACTACTAAACTGTGGGTTATTGGAGCCACAGGTAGACCCCAAACACGAATCCCAAGGATTTCGCGGACTGCTATTGACAATTTGGGTGGGTTCAACTTGAAGCTAGGAACTTGACATAAGAATGGGAGTTCTAGGGGGATAATGGAAAAGAAAATGGAAACTACAGGGATTATAGGGGTCATATAAGGGTTATATAGGGGCTATATGGGGGTTCTATGGAAGCCCAACTTTGGGTTAACTTGTTGAAGGCTCCCATGGAAATCAGAAAGAAAGGGGGGGCATTGCCCTCAGCAGCCCTAAGCTGAAATCTTAAACACCTAAACCCTAAACCCTGAACTTAAGGCCTAAACCCTACACCCCAAATCCTAGACCTTAGCCCCTTCGCCCTAAATCTTCCATCTACTAAGCCCTGAGCCCAAACCCTGAACCCTAACACTTGCATTGCTTCCTCCCATTCCTTTGAGGCAAGTTCGCCTCGTTGCGCAACCATCCACAGCGCTCGGCAGCCTGCTGACATGTAACAACCACTAGGGTTTGGGGTTTAGGTATACCCTAAACCCTTAACTCTTTAAGTCTTTCAGTAATACCTGCTATGGGCCCTGAAGGTCTATAAATATTACGCACTTTTGGCTGCACCTGCTTTGGTCTTCTTTGGAGACCTAGGGTTCTGAAGGCAGGTTGGGCTTTCAGGAATGAGGTCTATGTCCCAGGGTTGGGGAGTTGGGAGCTTAGGATTTGGGATTAGGGGTTTAGGGTTTAGGGGTTTAGGGTTTAGGGTTGGGGGGTTGGGGGCTTAGGATTTGGGATTAGGGTTGAGGGCTTGTTGAGGCTTTACTAAGCCCCCACCTCCCCCCAGCTCTTGTAAAGCATGCTCCCGATGAGTTGACAGCCCATGAGAGTTACCCATATATACAGATCACCTCCGTGGTTTCTTGCCTAACCCCGGTGCAATCCTTCTGCTTCCCCAGAAAACGACCTTTACGTGTTCTGCGCGCTTACCTAAGCGCAGTTGAATACCTTTCGACCCGGAAAGCTGTAGTCAAAGACCCGCAAAGCAAGGATTGCATTCCAGACCGCGATTGGACATAGGGGCGTTCCAGTGAATGATGGGGACAGGCTGAGGGCATGTAAATGAGCCGCAGATTATATGGTCGACACCTGGGATTCGGAGACTTAAGTCATGAAGTGGTAGTTCCCTAAGTAAGGGGGACCCTAATGTAGACCCCCAAATAGTATAATCCTTATTATGAGGACACCCAAAAAAGGTACTCCTAATTATGGGAAACCTCCAATTATCCTTCCAAGAAGTTGTATGCTCCCCGCCCTTTGCAACCTATTTTCATGGCTGAAAGCATAGCAGTGCCGCAACGATGCTGTCCTGTTTATGGCTCCAGCAACCCTAAACCCTAAACCGCCTAAACCCGAAACCGCGTTTTTTGCCCTACTTTCAGGCCTCCGGCCACTACTTTGTGAACTCCCATGACCCTCAAAATCGACTTGAGGATAGGGTCTAGGGATAATTAATGGACAAGAAAAAACAAACTACTATTTTGGGTTTAGGGCTTGAGGCTTAGAGTTTTAGGGTTTTGGGCTGATTAAGGGTTTAGGGTTTAGGCATGGGTTAGAGTTTAGGGCTTCGGGTAGCCTATGGGCGTTTAGAACGTGTAGGTCCCCACACACGCGCCTATGAACCCTAAATCGACACCCTACCTCGTGAGCTAGTAAACGATACTTCTGGACAGCTTTCCCCGAATATCCGACCCCTTGGAGGCGTCAAACTTAGGGTTTGGGGTTTAGGGCTTTGGGTTCAGGGTTTGGGGCCCTAAAAAGGGAACCATGTAATTGGAATGGGGGTTTCAGGACCCCAAACGGTCAACGGTTTACTAGCCAGCTACCAAGCAAATTATTTGGATACGGCCAGCAGCAGGCAAAACCACCAAGCCGCTTCACCCTAAACCCTAAACCCTAAACCCTAAACCCTAACCCCTAAACCGTAAACCCTAACCCCGAAACAATAAACCGTAAACCCCAACCCCTAAACCCTAAACCGTACCTGTGGCTCCAATAACCTACAGCTTAGTAGTAATGACCCCTTAATTAGTAGGTATAACCCATACAACTGTAGGTTATTCTATGTAACCCCAAAACCTAAACCCTAAACCCTACATAACCCCATTATAGTAGCTTCCATTTTCTTATCCATTATCCTTATATAACCCATACAACTGTAGGTTATTGGGGTTACAAGTAAACTGAAGGAGCTTGGGCAGCAAGATCCTGGTCTATCAGCGCAGAGCCCTGAACTCAACCCTGAGTTCTAAGCCAAGAAACCCAGAGGGTCCAAGTACCCATCAAGAAGTAGGGTTTAGGGTTTAGGGTATATTGGTTTAGGTGTTAAGTGCTTTGGGGTTTAGGGGTTTAGGGGTTTAGGAGTAAAAGGTTGCCCAGAGGGTCCAAGTACCCAATAATTGGGTACTTGGATTTCGGGTTATAGTGAATGGCAGTACAGGTTTTGGGTGAGTATCTGATTATTAGGTACTTGGACACATAGGGGAACTTGAAGCTATCTGAAACACATGTTTATGGATTTAGGGCCGTGACATCACCAAGGCTTAAGTCTTCTCTGTCCTCTTCCTGTCCTAAAGTCTAAAACCTTATATACAGAATCCAGAGCCCTCCAATCCTCAAACCCCAAAGCGCTCCATCATAGGTCCCAGGTCCTTGACTAAGCCAGGTCACCAACCCTAAACCCTAAACCCTACCAATCCTACAGAAGGCCTCAATGGGATGCACCACCAGCCGTTCCGAGGCGATGGCGGGTCCGAAGCGCACAGGAACCTACCCAGAAAGGGGCTTCGCGGCCTAGGGTTTGGGGATGAGGTTTAGGATGTAGGGATTCGGGTTTGGGGTTTGAAAGTTTAAGGCTTGAGGTTTAGTGTGGAATCGTTCCTGGCAATTAATTCTGTTGAATGACGTGGCTTAGGGCTCAGGAGGTTTCATATGAGCTATAATCTAAACTCCTAGTATCCCCCTTCATAACGGCTATATACCCCTATAATACTCCCCTATATAATGCCCTATATACACCCCATTTTAGGAGTTTAGACCCTAAACCCTAATTCCTCATGTGGAAGTGTGTTTGCGGAATGCATGCGCCTGAGATGTTGAGGAATTTCGGGCTTTAGGAAATTTTGGGGGTTGCGTGTGCGAAGCCTCTCAGAATTGTGAGCTTGCCTGAAATAGGATTTAGGGACTAGGGATTAAGTAGGATTCAGGGTTAGGGTTCAGGGATTAGGGTTTAGGAGCTATCCGCTTTGGGTTTCCGCTGCCGTTTGGTTTGGGTCCGCAGCCTAGAGAATGATTTGGTGTGTTTGGCGTGAGGTTTATGGTTTACTTACTGGTGCTTATAAGTGGGGAATGAGGGACACATACAACCCCATACCTCTTCGACCTTAATGCGCGATTCCTTGAAGCCCTAAAAGGTCTAGCTTTAAGGGTTTAGGGTTCAGGCAAGCCCTGCCCTGAACTCTAAACCCTCGTTTACACCGATGCCAAATCCGAATACCAAGCTCAGTCTCAGACCTATGCCTCCTAACTACCTTACTGGTGCTTCGTAGGGAATACGGGAACATAATCCCCATAAAAAATCTTGCGTTCTTCCCTGCTAACCCCCAGTAAGCTACCCTTGAACGCAAGCCCTAAGTACCCCAACATCGGATACAAGCAGATCATGCGGCCTCCTCGCTCTCTTCCTGGAACAGGTGTATAAGATGTCCTGCTGCATGCGCACAAACGACCCCAAGAGTATGTAAAACCATAGCCCTTACAATAATAGCCATGAAAGCCATGATTTCACATACTTTTGGGGTCCAGGCTAGGTCAAACTTATGACTTGGGGCTTGACATGTAGAGCCAGATGTTCCTGAGGTCGGGGTTGGGGTGTTCAGGGGTGATTGCCGATGGATTGGTAGTTTGAAAACGACGCCAGCCAGTCGCAGCCTTACCCTTCCCAGAACTAACATGCAAGCCCATGTCTTACTACGCTCCCCCCTTGTTCTCCACCCTTATTTGAGGGACGGTCGGCTTCTTCGAGCCCGTAACCTCAAGCCTTTGATACATTCATTGGACTCAGGCCTGGTGTTTGGGTTGGCGCCGGGGGTCGCCGTCCTGCCGGCAGGCTGGCCACATCTCGCCGGCCAGCCAAGTCTCCCAACACTGAAGTCTGGCCTGTGAAGAGATTGAGCCAGTAGTGCACGTTAGGCTGATGTCGGGACTGTACTAGCCTCCATCCATTGTCCTCGCAAGGACGACTCCTCTGCGGCGTCGACTTCGGAGCCAACGCTTGTTCCAATCGCTCACCAAGGGCTTCGTTTTGCTGCTGGAGGATGCATCGTTGTTTCTCGGAGTTTCAACCCAAGCGTCTAAACACAATCTGCAAGCCTCTATCCTACACCGCCGCGCTCTCATTCCGACCGAATGGGTCTTTTGAACACCTGGGTCCTGCGTAGCCCTCCATAATCAGGCCCAACAATGTCAGCGCCACGCAATTTAGGAAAACAGTGTCAAGCCACCCTAAGCTCCAAACTCTACAACAATGGCACCATTGGGGTAATATTAGGGTTTAGGGTTTAGGGTTTAGGGCTTAATGGATTTAGGGTTTAGGGTTTTAGCTAGTCCTTGCGCAAGGAGCTGTCTCAGCTGCCACTCACTGGATTGCCTGGGCAACAGATTTTGGCGAGCTCGGGGCTTTGGGCTGCCAAAAACTTTGATACAAGCGTGTTCTCGTTACCCAAATCCCGAAGTCAGGATCTATGATTACCATTTGGGGCTTCCCTGATTATGTTTTGCAGAGGTTGGAGAAAACAGCTTATCCGGAAACATGGAAGTTGAAGGAGTTAAACCCTACACCCTTAAACCTAAACAGTCCATGCTATAATCATAAATAGCTAAATATTGGATAAATGTCCTATGTCAAAAACGCAGGCCCCACAGCCACCTTTTCTGTAAACCTAAACCCTAACTCCCAAAACCTATAAATCCTACCTCAAGCCCCAGACCCTAAGCCCTAAACCCTAGACCTCGGTTGACATCCTGACTTCAGAGGATTCGCAGGAGAGGGCTCTTAGAGCCTGGTGGGCATGCTGGGGCAGTTGCCGAATAAGGGCTTAGGGTTGAAGGTTTTAGGATTGGGGGGTTTAAGGTTTTAGTGTTTAGGGCGTAGGGTTTAGGGCTTCAGGGATTTTAGGGTTTTAGGGTCTATAGGGCTTTGGATCCTGAATGTTCTTGAATCCTGCTACATAGAGGCTAAGGCGCCTTTCTAGGTACGTACAGATGGGTATACCAACGATTAAAGGACTTGGAGCCCCATGTAATGCCTACTTACTACAATCGCTTAAGCCTCGAAGTAATTTCATTTGTAACTTGGGATTGCATTTAGAGAACATGGCGCCCAAGAAGACTGATTTGTGCATGTCTAAACGAGGCTCGCACTTATATATCCCAAACTAGCAGATCCATCGCGTATGGACCCTTACACACCGGGCCGACGCGTTTGACAAATGCGCGTTTCTGCTCTCGGCGTTTTCATGACCTGAAGAGGCAGTGCGCGTCAACATGGCTCCTGCCTCGGCCACTTCGGGATCTGGTACTCCTTTCGGGTACTCTGGCGGGCGGAGTAGCAGCAGCCTCTCGAGCGGCTTATCCTGGAAGTAGGCGTTTATGATGTCTGCCGCCCGAGGCCTTAGGCCAAGTGTTGCGGCCCAGGAACATAAAAGAGCGATGCTCGAAATGCCTTGCAGAATGTCTCCAGCTCTCGTTTAGTCCGAATTCCCGGAAAGATAATGTTTGCTTTGGGCGTTACAGTCTATGAACGGTAGATACCTGAACCCTAAGCCCTGCTGTCTGGGGACGGCAGGTACCTGGTTCCGACCACCTGCTTCCAGCTATTTGTACCCCTAGGGATGCAGTTCTTGGAAGGTCAGCTCTAGTGGGTTTAGGGTTTAGGGAGTTTAGGGTTCGGGGTTTTGAAGAGGATCTACCTGATCAACCCCATGCTCTTTGAACAGTTCAGGGTTAAACTGCGAACTGAGAAACATGCGGTGAATAAACCTTGCTCCGTCGAATTCCAGATCCTGAACCCGTCAAGTAGCATTAAACACCATGCACCCCTTGATACCCAATATGCCCTTACATTTAAGTTCACCCCTACACACACATATGTACATATATGTATGTACTGTAAACCCTAAACCCAACCCGACTCCCAAACCCACAAACCTCAAACCCATAATGTATCGGCTCTGAAAACGGAATGTTTAGTGTTAGCATGGGTGGGGCTTGACACCTTGCGGGGGATGAGCTAATCCTACACTAGTCCTTAACTTGGAGCTTGGCTCACTGGGGGTTAGTAGGGAAGAAGGGAATACATCTATAGATGGTTAGGGTTTGGGGTTTAGGGTTAGTAGGGAATACAGGCGTACATATATATATATACGCATGTATACATATGTATTTTTATATATATATATATGTATGTAGTTGGGGTGTACGCTTAGGAATAAAAAAATGTTTGTATATATAAATATATATGCACACATATATATCTATATACATATACAATCCCTAAACCCCAAACCCTACATAACCCCTCATAATATCCCCCTGTTAGGGTTCTCTAAACCCCATAAATCCCAATACAACCCTACATATCCCCGTATAATCCCTACATAATCCCTATAAGCCCCTTTAAATGTACACCTAATTTTGAGAAATTCCCATGAATGTTTTGGATGTTTCGGGCAAACCCTAAACCCTGAATCCTAAACCCTGAACCCTAAACCCTTAACCCTAAACCCTTAACCCTAAACCCTGAACCCTGAACCCTAAACCCCTAATTCTTTTGGGCTTAGGGTAATTGGCGAGCCACGGGCCAGAGGTAGCTCCGCCGAAAACTAGCAGTGCCTGCTCTTCGTGGCTCAGGGTTTAGGGCTTAGGGGTTTAGGGGTTAAGGGGTTTAGGGTTAGAGTTCAGGGATTTAAGGATTTAAGGTTTAGGGTTTTAGGGTTTAGGGGTTTGGGGCTTGCCAACGCGGGTCAAGGTTTAGGGTTTAGGGTTTAATGGTTATGGCAGTGCTTCGACTACAGCTGCTCAGGGACAAAATCCAGAACAAAGTGGCTTAGGGTTTAGGGGTCGCTCTTAACGTGTGCCCAGGTCCCCTTTTAGATATGAATGAAGGAGCTTTGGTTACTCCAAACTCCCAAACTAAGGACGCTATAGCTATCCTAGCACTTTATAGGGTTCTCATTAGAAGGGTAACCCAAAACCCTTAGCATCAAAGTCCTACAGCCCCTGTATCCCTCCTGCTTCCATTCCATGTTTCTCGATTTCCCTTTGTATGCGAGCCCCTACACCCTACACCCTAAATCCTAAGCCCAAACCAAACCGGAAAAACAAAACAACAACAAAAAAAAAACTAAACCCCAATCCTAAACCCTAAACCAAAAAAACTAAACCCTAAACCCAAACCCTAAACCCTAAACCCAACTTCTAGTTGGTTTGGACCTTCAGGCTGAAGTGACAAGGCTTCAGGCAATGTTTCATTGGTTTCGGTAACTACCCCCTCCGTGTTGAGAGATTTAGGGATGAGGGTTTAGGGTTTAGGCCTAACTATCCCAAAATAACCTGAATTAAGGGTGTAATCTAGGGGGGTAGTATAGAGGGGGGTAGTAGGCGAACCTATGAAGGTTTAGGGCTTAGGGTCAGGGCTTAGCGACCTGTAATCTGAGGATTCTGGGCAACCCCAATTTAGGGGGCTGAGTTTGGGGCTAGTGTTACAACAAGCTTTTTTCAACCTGGAACAATGCACGTCTAGTCGATTGAGTTCTGGGTGCTTGCAAAGCCCCGAAGTCGAGCTGCGAGGCTTCAAACATGCTTAAGGTTCAAGGGTTTAGCGGCCCCACCTTACACCCTATGAACCCCAAAAACTTAACTATGCCCTACGTCCAAAATTCCTGTGTCATGCATTGAATTTGATTTATGGTCTCCGAAGCCGGACACCCAGCATCTGTACGTATATTCAGATGTACATACTCACCACTGATACACTCAACATCAACCGATAATTAAATCCGACTTCATAGAAACCCTGCAACGACAGCAGTTTAAAGTTAATTTTCTATCTTCCTGTCCCTGTGATGTTCCGTTATCCGGGTGACCGTGTATGCCAAAGACTTGACCCGAATTGAGGCTGACAGTTATGTCCTCAAGACCAATCCGCTGGCTGAAAGACTGTCTACATTGCACTTTTAGCAAGGCCTGAGTTGGAATGTGCCCGTGGTCCAGGGATTGTGGAGCAGTGAGTATTGATTGGTCCTAAAACTGTATCCATGATATATTACTGGGTTTAGGATTAGGTTGTAGGGAAAAAGGGAGAAGCTAATGCAAGAGCGCGCGGACATTCGAAGGTAACTTTAGATGACATCGGGGTTTTGACTTGGACAGGGTAGGCATACTACAAAACTATGCGTGTCATCTGGAACCCTACACCCTAAACCCTAAACCTTAAACACTAACCCCCAAACCCCAAAAGTGCATAACAGAATAGCCCTACACCCTTAATAACAGCCATAAAGGCCATGATCTTACATACTTTTGGGATCCAGGTAGCCCCTAAACCCTAAACCGTTACTGAAAATACTCGGTAGTTTCCCAAAATAAGGGGACCCTAATGTAGACCCTAAAATACTATAATCCTTTATATGGGGACCCCCAAAATTGTACCCCTAATTTTGGAAAACTCCCACTTACAGGTGACAGCCTGACAGTTCTTTTCCCGCCCAGGGACCCTGAGCCCCAAGCCCCAACTACCCCAAGCCATGCACCAGAAGCACCCAAACACTTCCCTAAATTCCCGCGGTTCAGGGTTTAGGGAACCCCAAACAATTCTCCAACTCTAAACCCTAAACTCCCCCCCTTATCCTGTCCTAAACTCCCACCTTCTCGTCTCCCGGCTGTAAAGCCAAAGCAGCCCCGGCACAGCCCTGACGGTAAAACAGACTTGAAAAGGACTGTCCAGTACCCTAGGGCTCCAGTTACCTAAATGGTGGGTTCTGGGATCTATATACCCTATATAGTTACATGGCACATGAACCTACTATTTAGGTAACTGGAAATCTTAAATAATGGGTTCTGGGTTCTATATACCCTATATAGTTACACAGCACAGTAACCTACTATTTAGGTAACTGGGAGCCTTAGGGGTAGGTATCTTACGAAAAAGGTTGAGGGTTCAAACAGTCACAATACGAGTATGAGTTATAACCTGGCTGCGACTTGAGTGTTTTCTGTTATGTGAGCTATAGTCTAAACTCCTTAAGGGGATTATATCTACGTTATATAGGGAAGTACTATAGTGCTCATTAAGGGGGATACTAGGAGTTTACACAATGGCTCATGTGGGGTTATGGCTTTAGGGCCTGGACATCCGGCATTTAAGGCTTAGGAGCATTTAGGCTGAGGAGTTAGGGTTCATGGCCTTAGAACGTGAAGGTACAGGGTCCCGTTGGGGCTTTGCAATTTTCAAGATACGGCGCCAGGAGTGGGTGCTCAGGGTTTAGATGTCTAAGATTATTCGGGAAGATTATTCGGGGGCAGTGCAGGGGTTTTTGGCTTGGCGTTTGAAACCTGGCATTGCGAAGGAGACATGCAACTGCTTTGTAAAGGGAGCATAGGAAGCACTTGTGAAGGAAAGTATCAGGATTTTGTTGGGCTCAGGGGGTTGGGCTTGCAGGCTAGGGTGACGCTTGAGAGATCGGGGAAAGGGTCTATCGATCAGCGCAAGGTAATCCTTCTAGCCCACCCTAAACCCTAAACCCGCCCTTTGACTGGACAGAGGTCTTCGCAGGGCCCCCTTGAGCTATTGTCTAAACTCCCTTGAGCAGGGTTTAGGGTTTAGGGCTTAGAGTTTAGGGTATATTGGGGTTGTATGGGGATAATGGAAAAGAAAATGGAAACTACCAGATTATAATAGGGTATATATTGGGGTTACATTGTCTAAACTCCTTGTATCCCCCCTTCATAACCCCTCCGAATTGTGATATATGATGCACAGTTTTTATTTACGGTCTGGCCAACTGGTCAATGGACAATTGGTGAGTGTTTATCGTTTTCCAGATTTCGGTGTATATGTTGTCGTTATCGTTATCGTTTTTGGTGAGTGTGTTATCGCTTTCCA
>CAJNIZ010042955.1:47578-59740 GCA_905231905.1 Symbiodinium pilosum
CATATCTCCTATGACCGATAAAGAAAAACTACACATCACATAATCCCCTATATAGCCCCATGAATGGAACTTAGACCCTACACCCTCAACCCTGTATAGTCCCCTGCCTACGGACCCTGTATACCCCCTATATAAGTCCCTTTTAGGGAGTTTAGCCTGTAGCCAGTTGTCTGCGTGGTTCGTTTTTGGGGAAGGTCCAGTCTTCCAGGGCATAGGATCCCTAACATTTGAACCCTGGAGCCGCATAGAACCTAAGCCCGAAGGGTTTAGGGTTTACCCCAAAGCCCTACACACTAAACATAAGATCTAAGCCCGAAAGGTTTAGAGCTTAGGGTTTTGCTAGCCCTGGACCATGAAACCCAGTTCCCAACCTCACAACTCTCAACCCTAAACCCCTGAAACCTTAACCCTGTCGAGAATGGGTTGCGCTGTCTTCGTCTAGACACAACTATTTCAGGCTTTCGGAAAGGAACGAAAAGCTTAGGGCGGCCTAGGGTTTAGGATTTAGGGTTTTTCAATTCTCTTAGCCTAACCATCCCCTGCATTGTAAACCCCAAGCTCTGAACCCTACATCCGAAACCCTAGATCCTGAAGCCAGAATCCATAAACCCTCCCTAAACCCTAAACCCTAAACCCTAAACTCCCAAAAGCCCTGAAAGGACATCTAGCGCCTGCGACAAAAGCAGAAGGACCTGCTGCGGCGTTGTGCCTCAGCTGCGTTCCATGTCTTGGGGTACCTTATTGGGGTCTAGGGTTTGGGGTTTAGGGTTTAGGGTTTAATTAGGGGTACCAAAGAATGGAGAATCAAATGGAAAAGAAATCGGAAAATGAAATGGAAACTGGGTTTATATAGGGGATTATATGGGGTTGCTTAAACCGCACAGGAGCTTCTTAAACCTTACAGGTTTATGGTATAGGAACCCTTGGATATCCTGGGAATACAATTATAGTCAGCTTCCCTGACATCTGGAGGTCTCTTAAAAGTCCTAACGATAGCCAGGAACCCGAACAGGGGCCCCCATGAACACTGCCCTTACGATTCTATCTACATACGGGTTCCATGTTAGCTTAAGAGAGGGCAAAACGGGCCCCCTTGGAAACCTTGTGGGTATGTTAATCCCCTCTCCCAAATGTTAAACCCACCCACCTTGCTGAATATGAAATACCGCCAATATCATAATGTACTACACAATCCAGTATTCGATCTTAGCAGTGGGGGTGGGCGATTTATTATTGTTAGGGGGGGGATTACTACGGCATTCTAGCAAAATAGTTGTGAGCCTCACTCCCAGCCCGGTTGCCAAGGAAAGCAGGAACAGATCTTTACAGTAGTCTCCATATTCTCCTCAAAAAAGAGAACGGTTTTGCATTTTCTTTTGCATTCCTTGATACCTGGCTAGCCAGATATAAGTAATTAATATCTGTAGGGCGCCAGCAAAGGCAGGACGTGCCGAGACATCCACTTTGGAGTTCTCAAAATCACTGGCAACATCTGGTCACGCAGTTAAACTCTTGTCGTACAGCCCAAAAACACGGCGCCACAAATCCAAATGCGTGAGGAAGAATAGCAATAAGACTGATGACAATGATAAGAATGGGTAATATCAGTAACATTGATAGGAAACGCAGTAAATATTAATGATCAGAAATTGAGAATAATCATCACCCCTAAACCCAAACCTTTAACCTCTTCATCAAGATTGAACCCTAACACCTACGAAGCTCTCAATGCACAAGCTCAAACCCTGATTTGGAGAATCCCTGTTGATCACAGCGACCAACATCCCATGTTGAAAAGACAAGAAGCCGAACTGCTGGAAGAATAGCTCTGGAGGAATCTCCTGCTGGTAGTAAACCCTCAACCCTTGGCTTTTGGGTTCCTGTCTTCCAGGATTGCACAAGTTTTTCCAGGCCACTGGCTTGAGGAACCCAACACGCTTCCCATATTAGGGTTTAGGTTGCGGGGGTAGGGGTATCAGAAGTGGCTATGTGACCAATAATGTCCCCAGCCTCTTCCTTCCTGGGCGCGGTGCATTATTTGGTGATGCTGATGAGAGGTCAATGTGGATGTCTTCAACCGTAAAAATGGCTACCTGGCTACCTTGCATTGAGCTTCCCCTCTCGGGGAAGGGTACACATCTATGCATCACGCACACTTGGCTAGGGACACCGCCATGAATACTACACTGCCGACACAAGTTCAAAGTGACCCTCCAAAAAATGCAAAACCTCAACAAATCCACAGTTTCGCTTAACCCTCTGCACCATCCTCGTAGCCACCAAACATAAATCCCCTGTGCAGCGCAAAAAACCAGGACGCTAAGCTTTACAATCCCAAACTCCCACGGAAACGCGACAGGCGTCCTGACAACTGTCCTTTGAAAGGGAGGCCAAATCAATTTTCAAGGTTGGGGACGGTAAGCACTACTTGGAGGGTCAGGATGACTTAGTAACTAGCTCTTTCATGGGGATGACTAGGGGGACTAGGGATGCTGTATGGGATATCAACCTACTAACTAGGTCCCTCTGACCCTCCAAGTAGAACGTCAAACCTACAACATGTTGGACAGGAATGTCCTGGAGACCACCGGCATAATAGTCCAACGCTGTGTTGCAGACATTGCTGCACTCCCTGGGACATGGCTGCCAGGGGCACGCACAAGGAGGACATTGAACATAGTCTCTCCCAGGGCTTACCTTACCTTGAACCCACCAGATCTTCGGCGTTTAGACCCTGCAATTTTGAATCCCTCTACGAAGCTCTACACAGCAAGGATTTTTAGGCCTTAGGTAAGGTTTAGGGATCCACGTCAGATCCTAACAGCACTTCATTCAGTCGCTGCTTAGTAGCTCTTTCGTAAAGCCACCCCATTACCCCCAACCTGTCGTCCAAACAGTCGTTTGGCAGCAAGCGCTGCACAAGCAAGGCGGCCTGTAGCTGGTACTCCGATTTTAGAGTTTAGGGTTGTTCAGGAACTTACTTTACGCTGTTTAGGGTTTAGTTGCAAAAATGTAGATTCAATGAAAATCATCTGCTTCGCATATTATGTTGGCTTAGCTTAAGTTCAGTACCAGCAACTATTTTTTTAGGGGCTCAGTGTTTTTCAGTTCGGGGTTCCAGGTGCAAGGTGTTAAGGGCTTATAGCTTTGGGTTACGGGTTCTTCCTGGGTTCAAGGCTCATGGTTGAGGATTTATGGCGTTGGTTTCAGGGTTCTTCCTGGGCTTGGGGTGTATGGATGTGGTTGAGGTGCCAAGAGGGTAAGGTTTGTGGATTCAGGTCCATGCCTGGAGACTTCGGGTTTGGGGCTTTGGGCTCCGGCTTAGTCATGCGTAAAGCGAGGGAAATTCCAGAAAGTCAGGGGGCGCTTCCCGAAGCACCAGCTCAGCAAGGGCCTGCTACGGGCTAACAATCCTGTTGAGGGACTCCTACAGCCTTCCTGAAATAAGCTCAGTATATGCCTCGGATGTCCCAGGGTCCGACCGCGCTGAGCAGAAGCCCACAACATCCCGAAAGGAAAAGGTGAGTTATGTGAGTGTCGTTCTGGGGCTATGTACTTAGCCCAGATTGTGCGTGGAAGGAAAAAAGGATCCTTCTTAGATGAATCAAAGGAATCCCATGCCTTACAAAGTATAAAGGATCCCTAACATTGATCCAGTGCAGGGCTTAGGCTCCCCCAAAACCCTGATTGGCTAGGTGGACTTTACGGCTCATCCCATGTACCCCAAACCCTGAACCCAAACCCTAAAGCTCTACATACCTGTAGAGATACAAGGTCACGGGCTCCGATAAGTTTTGCACCAGAAGTACGAGTAAGTAGCACGAGATCTTGGTTACCCCAACCCCTAGAACAAGGAGGGCCAAGATTTAGTCTTAAGGGTTTAGGGTTAAGGAATAACTGAATGTATTTTGCAGGAGTTATATGGGGATTCTTTTCCCTCACTCCCGACTTACCACAAGTAAGAATATGAATCCTATAGTAGCCATTTAGTAAGCGTAGAATCCTTTCTTTGAGGATGGAGCTCACCAAAACCATCTTATTGACAAGCTCAGCTCCACGCGCTTTAGGGTTTAGGATTTACCTGGACCCCAAAATTATGCAGAACAATGGCCTTTATGGCTGTTATTATGGGTTTAGGGCTATTATTCTACATACTTTTGGGGTTTAGGATTTAGGGTTCAGGTCTACGAAGCCCCAAGGGCCCTACGAAGAAAGATGACCTTGGATAGGACGGCTAGATGAGCATCCCTGCTAATTCGGGCGGGGTTAAACCCTACAATCCCTACGTAACCAACTCGCGGACGAAAAACACATGTGTGTGTGTGTGTCTACATATATATATTTATGTATCAGGGAGTTTTCCTTTGTACCCTTAAGGTTTGTACCCTTGGGTTTTGGGTCCCTAAACCATGGAATATGTCCCTGAATAAGGGTATTTGGGACCCAAAACTTAGGGGTACAAACATTAAGGGTACAAACTTAAAGTCTTTCGATATATATGTACACACATGTATCCTACATAACGCTTGGGGTTGCATGGTATTTCCAATTGTGTGCCTGCAGCAAGAAGCCTGTAGAACAGAACCTGGGATGCAGCTTCCAGTTACTTTTTGCGTGTGAACTTCCGAGAAGCTATGATTAATACTAGGACTTTTGGGTCATAGGGGTTTAGGGGTTTAGGGGCTGAGGGTTTAGGGGTTTAGGGTTTTTGGGTTTAGGGTTTAGGGGTTTAGGGTTTAAGGTTTTGGCTTGGGTACTGCTCCCCCCCCAGTAACAGTCCATATTAGGGGTCCTATTAAGGGGCTATATATAACCATAAAATAATCATTATCCAACTGTTACTGAGGGGGCGCAGTACCCAAGATTTGGCGTTTAGGGTTTTGAGTTTGGGGTTTACGGTCGAAAGGATTTGGGGTTGATGGTTGTGCTCATTCTTCGTCTCAGGTGGAGTTTCATCAGAGCACCTATTAATATATGGCTTTTGCGGTCGCTCAAAGCAAACATACCTGCAGTTGATGCTAAACATCCTGCATGACCTCAATGTCCTCAGGGTCGTTTAACTTTAGGAGTTAAGAGTTATAGCAGTTGAGGGTTAGGGTTTGGAATTGGTGTTGAGAGTGCAGGGTTTCAGATTTAGGGTTCAAGGCTTGGGGATTGGGGTTATGGACCGCATCCGCGCCTAAACTGACCTGGAACCTCATGGGAACCTAAACCCAAAACCCAAAACTCTAAACCTTTCGAAAAGGACAGCACCTTCAGGGTTGCAGCGGCGCACGTTTGCCAACAGCAGTATGGATAAGGGCTCCTATATAGGGTTCTATAGGATTATATAGGGGTGTATAGGGTTATAGAGGGTTACATAGGGGTATATAGGGTTATATAGTGACATGACCAAAATAATCCGGCCCAAATGGACTCTGAACGACTCCGGCATGGGGATGTTCGGCCCAAACTATGTGGGGTTGTCAAAACTACGGTCTCCTTCCGGGTCCCCATTACAATACGACACCACCCGGTTTATTTCGACCGCGCTCCATATACCATGCGGGTACCTGGGCATTTGGTGAACAAACTTATATAGCTCGACAGCAACTCGCTCTGCTAGACGTAATGGGGCTTAAAGGGGACTAAGTCTACGTCCTGAGAATAGTGCAATCTGGCAGGCACTTAATACATCATCTCCAATCACAATCAGCGTTCCATGTGATCGAAGAACAACATATTAAAAGGATATCCTAAGCCCTAAGCCTTGAAACCCCAAGCCTCCAAAAAACATAAAGCCTTAAACCCCGAAACCTAAAAACCCTTAGTCCTGAACCCTAAAATCTTTCTAGAGATGTCTGAGGCACTGTTTTGCAACGGCCACATCACGGGAGGGTGAGGTCAGGTCGAAATCCAGGGACCTGGATTTACTTGGAGGAAGGGTTCAGGGTACTTGGAGGTTCAGGGCAATCATAACCCAATTAAAAGATTACAGAAGGGTTTTCTGGGATGTAGAAGGGCTCTGCAGGGTTAGAGAGGGGGATACAGGGCTCTGGGTACTTATAACCAAGTTCTGACTAGTACGTATAACCCAACCAAAACCTAATGTCAAATTTTAGTAAGGAGACCCCACAATAATAAAAAGGGCAAGCCGGTACTACTGGGGGACCTAGAAACCCTGATTAGACCCTCAACCCTAAACCCGAGACCACTAGTGCGAAGAATCAATTTTCCACTGAAAAGTCCTTCGGATTTTCTGTGCCCACATTACCCTAGGAAGAAAAAGGACCCTTTTTTGAAGAAGTATACGGCATCCCATACCACAAAAAACTTAAAAGAATCCCGGACATTGATCCAGTTTTGTGCGCCTAGGTTTTGGAAAATGTCCAGCTGGTCTTACAGCAGCCTTCTGGCTGGGGACCCTGGGCTTACGTTAAAAGCTTCGGGCGTGCACGAGGCTGAATTCTACGTAATGTCGGGTGTCTGGTTTAGGGCTTAAGGAAGTCGAGGCCATGAAGCAAACTTATCTGGTGGTTGTTCATCATGCCCCCGAAAATTGACACAAAGTAGGTTTGTTCTTTGGTTGGGGCCTCCCCTTAACATGGTGTATTGCCAAAGGTCCTTCCTTTCAAATTACCTTTAGAACAGATCCCCGTGTGTCTGATTGTGCATAAGTTCAAGAGTTGATGGCACAGTTTAGGGTTGAGGGTTGGAGGTTGAATGTTAGGATAAATCCTCCAAGTCCAAGGTGTGTTTAGAAGGTTTAGGGCTTAGGGGGACCCAAACCTCTTGAGACTGTGCAAGACGGCATGTCTTGGAGCGCGGATTTGCAAGCCCGTGTCCGCGTGAAAAGCATGTCTCCACTGATTGAGAGCACAGTCCCACAAAACGTCCAGGTACCCGAACAATGGAGGCGAAGGTTCCAGGAAATCCGAACGCCTAAGCCCTAAATGTCCCGTAGGGCAGTTGTATTGGGTACCTTCTGAAAACCTGATTATCAATGGATTCCAAAGCATAAATTCCACACTGTTACGCGATTTGGAGTTCAGCATTTGAGGCGCGAAATCCTAAACGTCCACAGTGTCAGCGCAATGTTGACAGTTTGACAACAAGCTCCAGACAAATTCTTGCTATGCGACATGCTGGCACTCAGCCAGTGGGTTGCTGGTAAGGAACTTGAAGTAGGTTACTATGACAAGGAAGCCTTTTAATTTACTATATACCCATATTACTATGGTGACCTAAAACAAGTTCCTTAACAGCAATGCAGTATACTGCCTTGAAGCGTTGCCGAGCCCGCATCTTCACACGACCATGTAAAGCCTCAACCCTAAACCCTAAACTGTGCAAAGCGAAGCCTGCCTAACCCTGTAGGCCACCAGGTTCCATGTCATTTTTCCATGGATTTACCACCTAAACCCTAAACTTTTGGTTTTACATGAGACAAAAGCTCCACAAGGCCAACCCCTAAACCCTTCCTGTCGCGACTCGTCTATTGCCAGGGCGCGACAAGAAGGTCTCAACGCTTGGAGAGGAGCAAAGGCCACGTGCCACCTTCATTGCCAGGTGGGGCTGCTCTTGAAGGCCGCTGGCCCGTTAAACGGGATACAGGGACTTTCTAGGGGTTGAGTGGGCTTCCCCCCCCCAGGTAAGGTTTATGACGCTTGGGGCTTTGGGCTTAGCATTTAGAATTTTTTGCTGCTTCTAAGCCCTAAATCCTAAACCCTAAATCCTAAACTCTAAACCCTAAACCCTAAACCCCAAATCCTGAACCCTAAACCCTAAATCCTAAACCCTAAACCGCCTTGATATACTTAGGGCTCAGGAATTGGGATGCTTAGGGCTTGTGGCTTAGGGTTCAGGATGCTTCGGGCTTTGAGGTGAGGATGCTTGGTTTAGGTTTAGGGTTCAGGATTTGGGGTTTAGGGTAAAGGGTTTAGAGTTTAGGATTTAGGGTTTAGGATTTAGGGTTTAGGGAGGTTTGGGTGAATTTGATTCTTGGAGCTTTGGCCTCAGGGCTTTACTTGGGGCTGTAGAGTTCGGATTTAAGACACATGGTACTTAGGGCTTACTATTGATTAAGGATACCTGAGGGCGCCAAGGTCCGGGGTTCACGGCTGAGGGTTTAGATCAGCTTTCAAGGTTTAGGGCGTGGGGTTGCCAAGATTCAGGCGTTGCAGCAATTTTGGGCGTTTGCAAAAAATTATGGGTGCCTATTTGGGCGTCCCTATAGTAAGGACTATAGTATTTTGGATCTACATTGGGGTGCCCCTAAATCCTAAATCCAAAGCCCTAGAGTACCATATGAGCATTAGTCTAAGCCCGTAGTATCCCCCTTAACTTCAAGACCTTCATTATAGTCCCCTATAAAATCCCCTATATAGCCCCCTTGAAGGAGTTTAGAGTATAGCTCATATGCTTTGACTTAAAGGTTCAGGCGTTAGATCCTGGATTCGCGGTCTAGCGGATGAAGTAGCTGTGCTGCTTTCAGAAGCCCATGCAATGGTACAATGCCCTAAACCCTAAACCCTGATGGATCCCTGTATCAAGTGAGGCTTTTTTTGCTGACAGCTTCTTTTGTGAGATTTGCTTGTTCGCGCCTTTGGTTAGCTTGGAATGAAGGAATGGATCTTTGTAGTAGTCCCTATATAACCCATTATGGTAATTTCCATTTTCTTTTCCATTCCCTTGTTCCCAGCTACATTAAGCAAAACGCCAGTTTTCAGACTGAAGGCCTAAGAGGCTTGCAGTGAGGGTTTAGGGTCTGGGACTTTGGGTAAGGGTTTAGGATCTAGGGCTTAGGGCTTGAAGATTCTTGCTATCTAGCACAGACTTCGCACCAAGTCCATCACAACTCTGCTGAACTCAGCTCCTCAGCTTCCTCCCGCCAAAGACTAACCTTGTAAATCGCCTACGCTTAAATGAACCCCACAAGGGTAAGGGGCACCACCCAACCCAACCCTACCCAAGAGTTAAGGCAGTTCAGTTAAGATACTATAATGAGCAAAACCCTATCATTTACTATATGCCCATAATGCGGTAGCACAATTTAATTCCTTAACAGCAACCCAGTAAGAGTGACGCAAATGGTTCAGCCGAAGCCGCGCACGCCCAAAGACAATCGGAGCTCTCCTCGCAATCCTCTTTAGAGTTTACGGCTTAGGTCTTTAGGGTTTGGAGGCTTAGGGTTTAGGGGATAAGGACTTTGCGGGGTTCAGATCTTAAGGTTTCGGGTTCAGGGCGCCATGTTGGCCTGTTCAGGGGTCCTACGTACCAGGATTACCTGGATTCCCTAAGGGTCCAAGTAGTCAAATAGTACGGTTTAGGGTTTAAGGGTTTAGGGCTCAGGGTTTGATTTAAGGCTGAGGTTAAGCCCTCAGGGCCCAAGTGTTCAAATAATAGAGTGTTTGAACCCAAATGGATTCCTGCGGAATATAGGTACTTTGGGCTCTTACTGCATGCTATTTAGGTACCTAAACTCCTAGTATCCCCCTTAAATAACCCATGTAATTCTCCCTGATACAAACCCCTAACCCCCTTTAAGGAGCTTATACTATTTAGGTACTTGGACCCCTAAACCCTAACCCACTTGGGGGTTGATGTCATGTTTACCCTGTCAAACCCCTATGCGATACCCACCTAACCCACCACAAAGCCCTCTCAAAACCTTTTGGCCGAAGCTAATATGTCCGTAAACCCCCAAACAAACCCTAAACCCTTTTGCCATAACACCCTAAACCCCAATACCCCAAACCCCCAAAACCTACATCATTTTCGTGTCCACTTGGTTTTCCCTATGATTTTCCCTTCTTACCCCGAAGCTCTAGACCCTAGACTCTATAGCTGTTGGTTCAACCCAGCAGCCCGCGCAGAATTCTTTTTCGGGTTGCCCAAGCCCTGAACGCCAAACTCCAAACCATGCAGCCTAAAGTCCCCATTAAGTAGATGGAATATAGGGTTTAGGGTATAGTCCCCCTTAAGTAGATAGAATATGGGGTATGTGGGGATGCCCAAAGCCATATTCTATCTGCTTAAGGGGGACCATAGACCCTGGACTCTTAAACACTGGATTCAGACTGAGGTCTTAAGGGTTTTAGCGTTTTGGCGTTTTAGGGTGGTTTGTAGGGCTTAGGGTTTTAGGGTTTGATTCATTGGCTCTGAGTTCTAGAGCTTACTGTATCTAGACCACCAGAAGAATGACCGGAAGCTTTGTCTTGCTAGCAGTCGAACTGCACAACTGGCAGCTATTCCTTGGTTATGAGCCCTTGTTGGCGACGCTCCTTATTACCTGGAGTTATTCCCAGCCTTGATTAACCCAAAGGGTCCATGCAGGTATATAGTATATACCTAAGGGCCAAAAAGGTTGACATATAACTACTTTAGGGCCCAGGTAAACACTATATGACTACATAGCTACGCTAAACCCTAATTATACCATATAGCTACATGGACCCTGTGGGTAAGGAAGCAGAAGGCGTTGGCTCATCATCTTCACCTCGTCCGTCTCACGTGGTTTACCCTAAGGCTCTGAGGACTCATATGTTGATGCTTTTTGGGCCCATAGACCATACTTTATAAGGCTTTTGGTCTATCTATTTTGAGCCTTCGGGATGGTGTTTAGAGAGCTTCCTTCACAATTCCACGGGGTTCTGCACGCGTCATGTGCAGCGAGAGCTCGCAATGGCTCTGGGGCCGGACCGCCGCATCGAGCGCAGCATGTGCGGCACGGTAGATCTCATTCAAGTCCTTAAAGAGATCGCTCCGGCGGAGGGCAAGGTCTGCATCTGGACACTTGCTCAGGCTTGCTTTGGTGGCCTTAAGCCCTAACTTCCCCTCCTCGCCTTAAAAACTGTATACGGTTGATACTACATCTCCTGCATGACTATAAGTAGCTCATACTTTGGGAAATCTCGGAATTTTGTACATCAAGGTCATGCAAGGTTTTTGGGACCAACTGTACTGCCTGAGTTCCCCGAAAACGCTCAAGGCCCTGTCCGAATGTCTCCTAAACATCCCTAAACCCTGAACCCTAGACTCTTAACCCTAAACCCTAAGCCCTAAGCTCTAAACCCTAATCCCTAAACCCTAATCCCTAAGCCCTAATCCCTAGACCCTAAACCCCAAGCCCTAAACCCTAAGCTCTTAACCCTAAACCCTAAACCCTCAACCATAGCAAGACATGACGACAGCAACCCTGAGCTCCGCACCTTCTTTAGGCTTTGGGGCGTATAAGGGTTTAGGGTGTAGGCTTGAGGGGTTGGGGGGGTTTAGGCTTTGGGGTGTATGAGGGCTTAGGGTTTAGGCTTGAGAGGTTGGGGGGGTTTAGGGTTTAGGGGTGTAAGGATTTAGGGCTTAGGCCTGAGGGGTTTGGGTGTATGGGTTTAGGGTTTAGGGGTGTAAGGTGGAGGCTTGAGGGGTTGGGGGGTATAGGTTTCAAGCCTTAGGGTTTGGGCTTTACTGTGCAGTTTTTTGTTTGAGGTTTTAGGGGTGTAGGGCTTAGGGGTTAGGCTGTAAGTTTTAGAGTGTAGGGTGCTGGTTATACCCATACATCAAGGTCGTCCCTCGGACGCTCGCCGTCGGTCTTAATATCCACAGGGGGCTCTGTGGATAACACCGCCAGCTCAGAAGGGAGTTTCTCAGCCTAATTTATGGACTATGGACTCCTGAAACCCTAAACCCTAAACACCGGAGGCGCGTACCATTCTAGACCCCAAAGACGCTCAACCTGAGTGTCCCGCTCTCCATGCATATCTCTTCATGGCTTCCCCAGCTATGGCTCTATACAACCCCCCAGGTTCCATGCAGGGATACTTCAGGCCAATGTAGGGAAAACCTAGGGAAGGGGAAGTATAGAGGAGCAGGAGGGGTAACGCATGATGTATAAAGGGCTTCAGTGAATTTTTGCCATGAAGCAGGGGGCATGGGTTCCTATTAGGGCATGGGTTCTTTTTAGAGTTTTTGGGGATTATACTAGATACTAGGTACACAAACGGCTCACAGGATGTTGGTGCCATGATTTTAGCCTTTCACCCTAAACCCAACCTACCCGGAACCTCGGTGGACATTGGTACTTGGAGGTCCGTTGTACGCATAACCTGCTTAGCACCCCCGGATGGATCTAATCTGAGTGTAGCTATGTGACGTATAACTCACCTAAAATGGAAAATTACATGGAAACTC
>CAJNIZ010042956.1:4746-29568 GCA_905231905.1 Symbiodinium pilosum
CGCCCCCGCTACCACTACTATTCCTGCTAGTATCATTAGTAGTTGCTTGCTGGCCAATAAAAGCACGAAAGAAGTGAGAGGGTTGTTACAGTGGTTTCTTGGTTGGTGTATGTTGGTGTACCTATCAGGATCCCTGGGCATGTTGGTGAGTGCATATATACATAGAGTGTTCTTTCAGGGAGGCCACGAATGTAACTCGCACCTCAAGTCGAGTGGCAGCGCTTATCCACATCTGCTCGGGGTTCAGAGTTAAGATGCTTTACCCTAGATGTTCAGATTGAGGGCTGGTGCGGATGGTTCAGCGAACCATGCATCAATTGCCAAGATACGTAATTGATGTTTGGACTCGAGCCAAAGCAAGTGCTCAGGTCAGCGTATCAGCAGCCCAACAACGCAGCAAACATTATGATGAAGAACATGCTCGATCTTTGCATCGGTGTTTTGGCTGGCTTGCTGGTCCATTTTCAGCTTCTCATCATATGTTCGATGCGAAACCCTGCGTGAGCCAACTAATGTAAACCTCCCAAGCCCTAGGAAGTCCTGCATGCTTGGGTATAGAAAGGTCAGGCAAGAATAAGATTCATATCATCAGTATGAGCCGCGGATTTGCGATTTTATTTGTATGCTCTTCTCAGTAGTGTTTCCTTCGGGCTCCTATAGCACCCAACATATCTCAGAGTAAGAATATACTTCGCTTTCGGCATATTCTTTTGGTCCAACCGCACAAAACGTTACCCTTCTGTGCCGCCACCACTCTGTAGAACTCTTGATGATAAGGCCAGAACCAGCAAGCCCAACATAGAAGCCTGAACCAGTGACAATATTCTTTCCCGACAATCCTTCCACGATTAAACTAGGACGTGGCCCATAACCCTGTCATAATGTATCCCGAACCCTATTCTGACTGCTTAGCCCTACAATACTTTCGCACAAAAGACCAACATCTAGTTGCGGTGAAGTATCCCGTAGCTACAAGTAGCAATAGCAGAAGTATTTGCAACAGTAACTGGAATCATCATCATAATGACAATATTGCTATGAAGGATACCCAGAAACTGACAACTTTTTGTTTAGTAGGAAGTAGTGCTGCGAATGCTAGGATTGAGAATCTGAGATCTTAAAGCTGTTCCTCTGTGTGGTCCAAAGGCTTGTGTTTGTTGGTCTGTTCTGAGGGCCCTTCATGGAGGTGCCGGGGCAGTTCCAAGTAGGCTTTTGCGTTATTCAACACAAGGTTGTAATGAGTTGTACTTCCAATGCTCCCATCTTGAGCCTCCAACTAGTTAGCTGTCACATCGGGCCGCAGCACTTCTTATACAGAAGTTACTGGGGGCATGTGTTGGGTACTGCCCCAACTCGTTAACAACTGGATCGTGTTTATAACTTATACCTATATCCAGCCTCCTTTTATAGACCGAAAGCGGGTGGGGGCAGGTCCCCTTCGAGAGCCTCAGATATCTTGTGGCTATACAAGCGGACCCATAGTTTGAGAAATACACCTGTGGCAACGTTTTTCACTGACCCGTCCCCCTAATCTGAACCCTTCAACGAAGATGGAGCCTCATGAAAAGAAACGTAATCTACAACAGGTGCCAAAATGGGCTTTCATGCGAGTTGCCTGCCACTGAGGTGTGCTGGCTTTCTTCCTCTTTGGGTATTACATTGCCTACCACGACACACATAACATAACTAGCAACACGGCTGCAGCTAGCTTCCAGTTCCGGGTCTGTGATCCAAGTTTATGCAGCATGGCTTTGTCATGTCAGCAGAATGCATACCCCCAAAATGAAATGCTCCAACTACTACCACCACCACTGCCGCCACTGCCATCACCACTGCCAGCATGGATTCTTAACGAAGTCCAGGATTTACCTCAGGCTGAGGTTTTCGCATGCATGTGGGTGGCATAAGGCATGTACACTGATAAGGCTTTGGGCTCAGGGTTTAGGTTTCTCGGACTCAGTATCAGAAGCCTGCAAGCCCTGGGCCCTGTCCCTTGATCCTAGCTTGGTGAGTAGCAGTTTCGTAGGGATAGTTGGATCCACAAAGAGAAGATGGTTCGATTTTCATTAAACTCCCCCAGTATCACGAAAGTCGATTTTCATTAAACTCCCACAGTATCACGAAAGAGAAGAATGTTTCTGTGCTTTGCTGAAGTCCAATACTCCTCAACCCTCAAATCCCGAAATCCCACACTACACCAAGACAACCCCCACAAAGCCCTTCACAAACCCTAAGCTGCGGCACCCTAGACTCGCCAGAAACGAAACCCTCAACCCTAAACTCCTGCACCCTTAAAAACCTTGCACCTACACCTTCAACCCTGAAACCAGTTGATCCTTCATTACTGGCGTAACACCCTAAACCTTAAACCCTTAACCCCAAACCCTTCACCCCAAACCCTAAACCCCTAACGCCAGGTTTGGGGGATGCCGGCAGCGACCTAGCACACTTCTTTTGCACGCCCCTTGGCCGGCAACAGGCCGTTTAAGGCTATAAGGGATATAGAGGGATATATAGGGTTACATAATCTATAGGATTATATAAAGGGGGTTGTGTAAGGTTTAGGATTTGGGCTTCAGGGAGGAGGGGTTGTAGAATGTTACTTTTTTTGGTTCGGTGGTGATGATTTCAGTTGGATAGTACGGGTGTGGGGTCCAGGTTTGAAGGTTTCTGGTCAGGTTTCAGGCTCTGGGTTTCAGAGGTTGGAAAGCGGGAGCTTTTGAAAGTTCATCCGGCCCTCATTACGAGGGTGCCATCTAAACGCCCAACTCAAAGCACAAAACCTAGTGGTCACCTCCTTCACCCACGAAGCCCTCATCCTCAATCGCGCGGGCTGACTGCCGCGAGAATGCGTGCTTCCATCCTTTGGGATCCTTGCGTGATTCATGGTTCAGCTAGATCCCAGACAAGGCGTTTCGAGAGTGCGGGTCGGTTTTTGGGAATACATATTGGGATAAAAAATGGGGATTAGAGTGTAGGGGTTAGGAATAAATCAATCTCTTCACCCTGAGAATGAATGAGTTGTCCCCTGTCCTGCAAGTCCACCTCGAGGATTTATTGCCGGGGAGTCGGTTTCCTACAAAAGGCAAGGCAGGAGCTTGTTTGACTGAACATAGGAATTCCCAAAGTCAAATTCGATTTCCACTTCATGGAAACCCTGTAGAAGAGCAATCATAACCGAGCAACTACAAGAAATCTGTAAATAGCATTTTTTCTTGCTGGTTCCTCGTCTAATCCTGTTATGAAAGCTTCTCATAAAGCAATACAAACTTGAGAAGAGAGGAAGGCCGCAATTCTCATTGGACTTTGTTTAGAGTCCTCTAATCACATTCTTCACGTAGACCTTCCTAAACCATGTTGCAATGGGTCGTAAACGTGCGCCAAGAAGCGCTGCCGATTGCAGAGATTGTCAAAAGCTATGCCAGTCAAAATGGAAACTACTATTTAGGGTTTAGGGTTTAAGGTTTAGGGTCTAGGGTTTAGCGCGTTGCTACCTCAAACAATAGTACAAGGCTTGAGAAGAAAGGAGATACAGCTTTCCATTTTGATTGCTGTCAGATCTGTTACGTGATTTCCTCTTTAGCAGCCACAGGAGAGCGGTAAACACAAGCAAATAAAGGAGATACCGAATTCCTTATCATTCGTTATCAAGATCCTCTCGTCACCTCGGAACCGTCGAATTCATGATAAGCAGCATCCGAATAGGCCCTTTCAAAGGTAGTCTTCCCCTTTGAAAATATGGTTCCAGGATTTTAGGCCTGGGCCGCGAGAATCCATTACAGGGTGGGTTTTTCTGGGCAAGACATTGATTAGATTGAGAGGTAAGCTTTTATCAAAGTTAATTGTTTGCTGATGCCTTATCTAGGATCCCTGTTCCTGAAAAGTACTGCAATAAGCACCCCACATTTCTGACAGGCCCTCCCTCAGTTCGTTATGCTTTCATAGCATGGGTGTTTCCAAACATGAGGGGAGTCAGATCCCCCAAAGCATACTTACAAACTATACCCTACAGTTCCCTAAAGGTTCAGGGTCTTGGGTTTTAGGGTTTTACCGTTTAAGGTTCGGCCGTTCTTGGATGCTGCGAACCATACCCTGAGTCATTCGTTGACACATGTCCGCGGAACATGTCTCCAATCAAAATCCGGAAGCATGCAATGGTTGGAGGTTTGCAGAGCACGATAGGCCATGTCTGCACATCTATCACTTGAATTCCTGATCACAAGCCCAGTCAAAGGCACCCGTGAAATCATAAAGGGGGTCATTTGGCAAAATCAACGTCGAGGATGGTGCTTCCATGGCACTTCACTATAAACGGACACAGAATTTCAAAAGGGGCGGCTTGCAGATTACCGGCCTTTACAGCCATGCGTATGTTGCATTCACAGCTTCTGGAGGAGGCATATGATCTTCGCCTTCATAGTCCACCCTGCTACGCAGGGGTGAGCATGTATTTTCATCCTCCAGCAGATAAACGAAAGGGAGTAGAGGACATGCTTGTCCTCTACCAGGGTACTACAGTGGCCTGAATCACTGGAATAGTCTTTCGGGGTATACTGTCAGCATCTCACAGACGCTACGCTTGCTAGTGCGGTGACTTAGAGCCTTACTTACAGGAAGAGTGGCAGACCCCCAACCTTAACCCTGAATCCTAAACATGAGGTTTTCGTATGCCACCACAGCTGCGACCATTAACAGTGGTGCCCTCGCGGGGCGGGTGGCTTTCTTCCCTTACCTCGCCGCTTGTTCTGTCAGGAATGAAAAAGAAAACGGAAACTGCCCACTATATAATGGTCCGTTTTAACGGGTTCTGGGTTATAGGATATATTCATACAGATATACATATATAGGGTTTGGGTCCTAGCGAAAATTATCATCCCAGTAGAGGAGAATCAAATGGAAATTGAAGTGCACATGAAATGTACCCTGGGATATGGAAACTAGGAGGATATAGGGACCTAGGATTTGGGGCTAGGTAGGTATGGCACGGAGCACGTGTGTTTTGCCATTTTGTTTGAGTTTGAGTATGCCAGGAGACCTTACACCGTGAACTCTACTGCAAGACTGAGTTCGTTAGCCGTAGGACACTTGCTGATGGTTTCTGTAAGCAAAGCAGAACTCAAGTTGGTACGTAGAGAATCAGGAAGAATTGCAATCGAGTAATTACCAGGTGAGTACACCCCACTGTTTAATATGATGCTCGTATAACGTAAGCGGGTTCACATGTTGGCTTGATGTAGGCCTTCTATACGAGTACCCACCCGAAACTCTTGTTGAAAAGAAGCGCGAGCTAACTTCGTTGAAGGAGAGGTAACTATCCGTGATCTGATAGGAGGTTGCAAGGTTTGATCATGGAAGTTTTGGTAACCCTAAATCCCTTAACCCCTAAATGCTTAACCCTAAAACCTCTAAATCCCGGAATCCCAAAACCCCTTAACGCCTAAACCCTGAACCCCCTTAACCTTAAACCCTGGTTGAACAGTGGGGTTAACGCTAAACTCTATCTCTACCTCCCTCAATCCCGAACTCGAGTTTTTGTTTCTAGAGCACTTCACAGTAGTTTCCAGTCACCCTTAAAGCTCCATATCCTCTCAGTTTCCATGTTGCATTCCATTTCTACGGCGGGAGCAACACCTCAAGCCCAACAAAATCTGTATATCACCTTAGAACCCTACATTACCCCCAACTGAACTTGAACTAATCCCTATACTACCGGATACACCCCAGAGTTCCTTATACTTCGTTTTAAATTATAATTCGTTTTAAATTGT
This sequence comes from Symbiodinium pilosum, assembly GCA_905231905.1. NCBI lineage: Eukaryota > Dinophyceae > Suessiales > Symbiodiniaceae > Symbiodinium > Symbiodinium pilosum. The sequence goes on from CAJNIZ010042956.1 coordinate 10,515, forward strand.
TTCAAAGATCACCTTTGGGTGCACAATACCACCAAAGTGATGTTGATTGGGGTCATATAGGGGACCCAGCAGCTGCGTGGTATCAGCCGTGTCCGGAGCTTTGGCGCTTAGCTGATCCTGCGTGGAGTTTCAAGGGTTAGGGTTTAGGCCTAAACCCTAAACCCTAAACCCTAAACCTAAGTGGGCAACTTATGATGACGTCACCTGATCTCACTGCAACTGGCGGTCAATACGGAAATAATCTCAAGGAGGGTTAGTTTGAGGTTCTGACATTATTATAAAACGGCCGGGAGGGCTCTAAGGGGTTCAGGGCTTGTTTTGTAGGGTTCAGGGTATTTCTATGTAGGCTCGTGTTAGATCACGAGGTTTGAACTTAGGGTATGGTTTTTAGGGCAGCTACATGTTGGGTTATGAGCAGTTAAGGATTTAGGGTTGGGGGTTGCTACATGCAGAGCTTAAAGTATGCAAGCTGCATGTGCCTTTCACCTGACACATTTATAGTTCTCCCTGGTTGCAATCACTGGTGAACCATGAGCCTGTGAAGCATTGCATCCGAGCCAGCACAACTGAGGTGTTATCGACAGTCATGACAGGCCTTCTCTATCCGATGCTTGGATTCATTGAGTTCGCTCTGACCATTGCTGATTTCTGGGTGCCGCTAACCCGAAAGTCTGAACCCAGAGTAGGCTGCAAACGTTGGATTCCTTTTGGGAGTGCCTATATTGAGGATTATAGTATTTCGAGGTATAGAGTGGGGACCCTTAAGAAAGGGGCTTTGGAGATGCTATGAGCAGACGCAAGACGTTTCTGCTGAGATATTCCGGGGGACATTTTTTTTGTCATTCTGGACCGAAATCCTTCTAAACTCTCAGAATCTAATCCCTGAAGCTTAGAACCTAAATCCCGAGCCCCAAGTCCCAAACCCTAAGCCCTACAGGCCTAAACCGCCGAAATCCCAACCCTGATCCCCAAATCCCTTCTTCCCATCTACTGCAAAGATTTCGGGGATGAGCAGCAAGTTGCGACTACGTGTTTTCATATTGAGTGTGAGTTTAGGGTTTGGGCTTTGGAGTTTCGAGTTTAGGGTTTCGGGTTTGGAGTTTAGGGTTCATGGGAAGTACGGTTGACACTAAAAGTCCTGCATGACATCATGCCGGTGCTCATCCAAAACAGTGCGTGGCATCTGAGTGCAGCCAAGATATCGTGTCTCGCCAGTTCCGCTACCTATACGCCGCCCCCAGGTCCCCCCTAAATCAAGCTCTAATTATCCTGAAATGCTCCAATCTCCAATTAAGCGAGGAGGGTGGTTAGGTAGCCCATAAGTTATAACAGCAGTTTGCATTTCATTTTCCTTTTTCTTTACGTGTTGATTCTCCATGACCGGGTGTGTATACATATATATATATATATCCCTAGTAGGTGAGCCCATGAGTGTCCTGTCAACATCTGATGGGTGCAGACGTCAAAAACAAAACGTTTTGGCCGCCGCCACTTCGCGAGAACCAGGCTCAACAAGAGTAACAGTGCTGGTAGGGTATTTTTGGGAAGATTCTTAATGATTGCGGACCATCATTTTTCATATAATGATTGGACAGCAAGAATTATTTTTGGTTAGGCCACCTGATTCTGTCCACGACAGATTGCGTGCGGGCTGCTCAGAGCGCGCCGAAGTGAAATGGGGCATGGGTAAACCCAAAAGGTTAGACCCAAAGGTAAGAATTCCAAACTGCAAGCACTGCTTGGGCAACAATTAAGTCCTCAGGTACAAAAGACTTAGGATCATGCAGGCTTTTTAGTATCAACAACATTGCAAGGAAATGAGTTGCTGTAGCCAAAGCTACTTGGGCGTATCTCAAAACCTGCCCCTTTTCAAACGCTCTCAAGGGGGATCCCATACTTTCATGACCATCCCCACGTAAACCTATAGTCCCCCTTAAGTAGATAGAATATGGCTTTGGGTATATTATAAGAAGATCCCCATATACCCCATATTCTATCTACTTAAGGGGGACTATATAGTCCCCCATTTTGAGAAACTTCCGCATAAGCTTCCCGTAAATTTCAAAACCCCCATGGAGCTTCTGAGTTGGAACGCCATTTGACAAAGCTAAGCGGTTTAGGGTTTAGGGTTTAAGGTTTAGGGTTTAGGGTTCAGGGACTAGGGTTTAGGGTTTAGGGTTCAAGGTCTAGGATGCAGACTCCCCGCAAATCAAAACCTTTACGTGGTGGCTAGTAAGCAATGAAGGAGTGGAACGCAGGGATAAGCTGGCAACTTGGGATAACCTTGATCTATCCTTATTGTTTTGCAAGGAAGCCTATGACCTATGCCTAAATGATCTTGTGTGTCCCTAAACCCTAAACCCTACGAGGGATTAGGAGTACCATAGCGATTCATTCCTCCATTCCCTACTAACCCTAAGCCAGAAGCCGTGCCCAAAACCCTACAGTGGTTTAGGGTTTAGGGTCGGTTTCCCTTTTTTCCATTCCTAAGCCCTGATCCTTACATGGTAGTTTCACTTCTCTTTTCCATCCCTAAAACCTAAACCTCAAAACGCAGTTTGCGCTTTCTTTTTTCCTTTCCTAAACGCCTAAGTCTCAACCTCAATCAGTAGTTTCCATTTTCTTTTCCCTACACCCTAGACCTTAAACCCACTCAGAGGAAGCAAGCCTGGAGGCTCAGCCTGAAATCCCAATGAGCAGTAGGTTTTCTTCAAGTATGTTTCCAGATTTGCATTTGTGAGTGCGTTATTTCGTTGAGAACCACACCCTCAGCTCTAAACCTAGTGGCTTGACCCAACCTTTGTACTGCCTTGCTGCAAAGTGCATGAGAAGGCCTTCTAGACTCCAAGAACTGCTCAAGCGAATGTTTATGATATATAATCCTCCTAATATGTTCGTTTCCATTTTCTTTCACATTATCCATATATAATCCCAAAATAATCCTTAATATCACCCCTAAGGATTTTGTTATTTAACAAAATAGGGCTTCCCCTTGCAGCCCCTAAAGTACAAGGCTGCTTCAGGGTACCCCATTTCAAGGACCCAGAAGGGAGGAATTGCCTACACCCTAAACCCCGCACCCTTTTATAATCCCTATATAACATATAACATAGTTTCCATTTTCTTTTCCATTATGCCTATAGAATCCCTTGATAACCCCTAATACAACCCCTAAGCATTCACTGCCATTTCCAAAGCAGCTTTGCAAGCAAGGATCTGCGCCTACCTGGCTTGGGGAAATGGCTGGTTGCAAGAGCTCGGTTTCGTGGACTTCGCGGGCTCAGTCGTGGTTCACCAGGCGTCTGGGATTGGAATGGATTAAGGTTTTGGGGTTTGGATGGTTTTGGGTTTATGGTGGTTTAGTGTCTGGGGTGGTTGGGGTGCATGGGCTTTGTGTGGTTTCGGGTTCAAAATGCAGAGCTCGAAAGAGTTGATGGTGTGTATGTTTTGCAGTTCAGGGGGGTTTAGAGTGCGGGTGGTTCAGGGTTGAAGTTTCGTTTGACTGTGGGTTTAGGGCCTGGTAAACCCTAAGCCCCAAACCCTAAGCTGTCCGGTACTTGCGGATTCATCTCAGGTGTAAGGTAGCTCACAAACTTCTGATGCCTGAGATAGCTCTTTAGAACAACGAGCAGGCCTGACTTGGTAGACCCCAAGCATAGTAATGCCAATAAGAAGAAGACCTACAGTACTAATGATAACATTCATAACCTAAACAGCAGCGACAATGGCGGCAAAACCCTAAATAGTAGTTTCCATTTTCCTTTCCATTATCCCAATATAACCCCAACAAAAACCCCAATATGTCCCCAATATATCCCCAATATAACCCCTACATAACCCCTATACGACCCTACACAACTCTATATATATATATGTATATGTGTATATATATATATATAGAGCTGCGAAGGCTTGCAACCCTGAGCGTGCAAAGCTACGACAGTTGCGAGTATCGCGCAAAAGCTGCCGCGGCTCTGAAGGGCAGGGCCTCCTCGGGGGGCGTGTAGCGAGAGCGCGATGTTCAGTCAAAAATCTGGGTTACTGTAAAGGAACTTAAATGAAGTTGCCATAATATGGGTATACCATAATATGGGTATATAGAAAATCATGTTGTTTCCTGATTAGAGCTATTTAAAGAAGTTCCTTAGCAGCAACCCAGAAATGAGGAGAATGCGTTGGGGCTGGCGGGAGCTGGCGACGTACGCCACCACGTTTGTCGGATTACAGCAACGGGGGTCTTCCCAAAATTGGGTATACCCTTTTGGGGGTCCCAATTATGAGGACTATACTATTTTGGGTCTGTATTGGGGTCCCCCTATGTAGGGAAACTACCCAATCTTTTGCTTCATTCCTAAGAAATGCCCGGGTGTTGACACACAGTTTGGACAAAACAGCGTTTGGGATGTAGAAAAACTGCGGAATTTTGGCTTCCCTATCCCTTCTAATCCATCCTTAAATCCTAGACGCAGGTCCTGAAATCCTAGGGCCGAGTTGAAGACCCCAAAGACATCTTGAAGCCTCAACGGCCTGGTAACAGAACAACAGGTACCATATATAGACGATTATCATCTCATCTCAAGGGAATCCACATCAAACACCATGTCTCTCAGGCGGAGTGTCGATGATGTAGCACACATATTCTTATCATGCATCTGCCCTCTTGAGAGTTTAGCTGATCCGCAAAGCCCCAGCCAGCACCGCGAACCCCAAGCCCGAATCTCTACCAGGGCCCCCGCAGCTGCCCTTGAACAGCCTATTTGTTGGTATTTGGGCTCTCTAAAAGGGCCTCAACCCAAAGCCCGAAAGCTTAAACCCTTCACTTTGAACCTTGAATCCTCAAGCGTAAACCTAAATCCTAAAGGATGTTCTGGGTAAACCACATCTTCAGCTGACAGGTGGGTGCCATCTCTGCGCTCGTCTCCACTTGTTCCTTGCCAACTTTGGGGCTTTGTGGGCTTAGTTTACTTACGCCTTGGGATGTGTGCAATACGGGTATAGTCCCCTTAAGTACAAAGAATATGGGGTATATGGGATGTTATTTTAATATACCCACAGCCATATTCTATCTACTTAAGGGGGGCTATAGTCTACTTACGTCTGAAGATGTGTGCTAATGGGGGTATGTGGGGGTTACCCAAAGTTAGGGGTGCCATTCTAGGGGTCCCATGATCAGGACAATCGTATTTTCGGGTTTGTATTGGGGTCCCCGATTTACAAGAACTACAATGTTTAGGACCACGCTAGCTTTTGTCATCAAGGGTAACTGACGGATTCAGTGTTCCGGAGTTTTTTACTGTCTAGGGTCTAGGTGTGCAGGTGTTAAACTCTTTACGCTAGACCCCAACCTACATTAATGTACCCTAAACCTTTTATCCCACACCTTAAACTCTTAAACCCTGGTGACATATGCTATGGGGTTCAGTTCTAGTAGGTTCTTCAGGGTTTTGTACAGGCCTGCCGGGCCAAAGACTTGCAGGCGCGCTTCACCGAGGGTTTGGGACCAGGTAGGGAGAATCCCAAGTCGTGCTGGTAACATGCCGAAGTCCCTTCTGTGTGCGATTATAGATAGCATTGTGTTTCGTAAATATTCCCTGGCAGGCTTGCAACCCTCAACTTTTGGCCTCCTTAGGTTTATGCAGGACTTGGTGCAACGCTCCATGGTGGTCTAGGGTTCAAGGTTATGCTGGGCGGGAGTGGGGCTCGACGTCCCGCTCTGCTTTCGAGCCATGACCGAGTATGCATGTTAACTGATGCAGTTGGACAACTACTACTGGCATGCTTGTGGTAAATTCGTCAAATTCGTTCCCATTGAAATCTGGGCAGCTGCCTTGTCGAGAACCCTGGTAATGCTCTGATGTCTTTGAGATTCAGAAGCATCACCTGCCACACCTGCGTGACGGCCCTACAGCTTCCATGGAATCTGTTCGTGATTCAGCAGAAGTGCAGCCGTCCACCTTTGGCCCGGCCAGCAGGTCGAAAGTTCATGCGAGCGGGCTGGAGCTGGAAGGTCCCTAGTTTTGTCCATCTCGGTTTGCTCAAAATCACGTTGAGCAATTACATCCATGCCATCCTACTTGTCGCAACTTCCGACAGCATGCGCACTACCACTGCTTCGATGCCAACAAAAACACGTCCTGTGTTGAATGGCGAGAAGATCCCTTGTGCCGAAAAGCGAGCTATCTGCATGGAGATCCAGCCAGGCAAGGACGTCTTTCTTCGGCGCTACCGCCCCGCACCCTGAATGGCGTAAGCTTCTCCTACATAAGCCCTCAGAGGCCATTACACGCCTACCTGCGCCCCTTCAGAACCTCTCCCAATCCCTAAAAATCCCTAGGCTCTTTGAACCGCACCCCGCAACCCTGTGTCCTAAACCCTGCACTCTAGTCAACCTACTCGGGTAGTTGTGAGTGTAGTTAAAAGAAGGATAGCTCTAGATGTGATTGTACCCATAAACCTCCCAGGGCAAGGGTTTAGGGATGTGATTGTACCCATAAACCTCCCAGGGTCTAAACCCCAAGCCCTAAACCCTAAACCCTTACACCCGTAGACCCTAAACACTAAAGCCCTAGACCCTAAGCCCTGTACCCTAAGCTTCAAGCCCGAAACCCCAAACCCTAAGCTTCAAGCCCAAAACCCCAAACCCTAAGCTTCAAGCCCTAAACCCTAAACCCTAGACCCCAAACCCCTTAAATCTCAAGGCTTCCTGGGTCCACGCATCGGGCGCTTCCCAAGCTATCGCGCATGGAAGAGGCCTTGGAGTGACTCTCGGACAGGTTTGAAGTTTGGGGGGTTCCCAAAAGTAGGGGTACCTTTAAGAGGGGTTATAGGGGTTCCACAGGGATATATAGGGTACCTTTTAAGGGGGTTATAGGGGTTCTACAGGGATATGTAGGGTTTAGGGTTTAGGTTGGGAAGGTAGGGGTGAGGGTTCAGGCTAGGTCAGAAGAATGTGTAGAGATTGGGGTTCAGCGTATGGGGTTGAGGTTCAGGATGGTTCCAGCTTTAGGTTAGAGAAGCAAATTGCCCAAAAGCCATTGGTCCTTGTTTGGGGTCCTGGTCGTGCAGGTTATTTTGTTTTGGGCAGACAGCCCATGTGGGTTGATGGTTTGCTTGCGACTGGAGGCCTTACATTTAGGGCTGAAAAGTAAAGGGAGATGGGGCAAAGAAGGTTTGAAGTTTAGAGTTTACAGGTTGGACCCTGAAGCCTCAACCCAGAACCCTGAGACATGTCACGGTTCAAGGTCAACAAGAAGGACGAGGGTGAGCGGTGGAGAGAGGGACAGTTGCGTTACAAATGCAGGAGATGGATGGGACAAGAGGAAGCAAAAAAGGATCCCGCGCAAACCTTCCAAACATACACCTGGAGCCCTTCGTGCAAAGACCATGCACCCCCAGATCTTTACCCAAACGCCGCCAAACCCTAGATCCTTTACCGAAAAAGGCGCTCTATTCTAAAACTAAAACTTTAATCTGAGAACTCTTGCTTCTGGATCTGAAGCCAACCATCCGAAAGCCCTCAACCTTCAGCCTGCACCCCACACCCAAAAGGGTGGTTTCCCAAAATTAGGGGTAGATGTGTGGGGGTCCCTATAATAAGGACTACAGCATATTGGGGTCTATACTGGGGTCCCCTGACTTTGGGAAACTACCAAAAACTCTTGACCCCAAAGGCAAAACCTTACTGTATTGACCTGAACACCGAAAGCCCAAGTTCTAATCCTTTCGTTTAAAGCCGTCCAAGCCCAAAACATGTTCGCCGTCGCCCTCAAGCCTTAAACCCCTCCATTCAAAGTCCTCAACCCCAAGCCCCCCAAACCCTTGGCCATAAACCCTAAACTCTGAACCCAAACCCCATAAACCCATAAACCCATGGACCCATAAGCCCATAAACCCAGAAGCCCATACAAACTGAGTTCCTCTTCATCGAGAATCATGGGGATGCCTACTACCGGGAGCCACAAGTGCCTTGCCTAAGGGTTTAGGGTTTAGGGTGTAAGGTTTAGGGTTTAGGGTGTAGGGTTGTTTAGGGTGTAAGGTTTAGAGGTAAGGTTTAAGGTATAGGATTTGGAGTTTAGGGTTTAGGGGAGTCGCAGGTTCCTTGTCTGCATCTGGGGTCTGTTTTTGAGTCATTTTGCAAGTATGCAAGCGGCCGTGTAGGGCCCAGGTTCACCGATTCCGGGGTCCCAGTTTCTGATTCCCGGTTTATTTGCTCCTCCACCCGGGGGGATAGGGCAGGATATTCTAGTGATTCTATGGTGATGATATTCCCTCATTCCCGCCCTACTATGCACCAGCAAGCTCAAGTACCAGTAGGTTTCTTTGAGCAACGGCATTGAACACGGGAGGAGGGCCCAGAAGTGGGCCCAGGAGTTTGAGAAAATGATGTGGTGAAACCGGAAGAGAATTGCAACAGCGCACTTATGCAATCCCATACCTTCTGCCCCGCACCCAGATCCCAACCTGCCTAACCCAGACCCTTGTTAGCCTCTTCCTATCTGCGCTCTGAATCCTGAAGGCTCTCAATGTTGAAAGCGCAATCGTTTGGAGACACCCCAATGTGGTAGTTTCCAGTTTCCGAAAGTAGCGGGCCCCCATATAGACTCCAATATATGGCCTAGCTTCCGGAAACCCGCCAATGTCGTTTGTAAGGACCCCGTCGAGAGGAAGGTGTTCATTCCCTTCAGGAAGTGCAGACACCCGGTTCAGCTTCTTTTCGGAAGCTGGGACATGAAAGCCTCAACCCAAAGCCCTGCCTTTTTTGGGGTTGTAAGGATGGAGCTTTACTAGGTTGTTGTTAAGTAATTTAGATTAAGTTACTAGAAAAAGAACACCCCATTATTTACAACATACCCATAATGTGGTGACATAAGTTAAGTTCCTTAGCAGCAACCCCAGTTTAAGGTTTGGAGCTCACATGTTACCCTAAGCCCCAAACCTTAAACTTGTGGGCTCATGTCTTTGGACTGTGTTTGAGAACATTTCCGGGACATCGTGCCGCGCAGAAAAGGTCCCCCCAAAAAAGCAGGGACCGTTCCCAAGTCTCGATGTTTGTAGGAACCGCTCTGGTTTTAGCTGTGGGATTCGTGCTGTAAGTGCCTTCTAAGCGTATAGGGTAGGGTCTCAAGTGTTTTGGTTGCGTCTCCCAAAGATTCAGATTTTACACTTTGTTGTCATGTTTGTGGGCCCCTGACTATTCAACTTAGATTAGTTTCTCGAAGTGCTCAGGGCGCAAGAAAAGGCTGCACTTAGGCGATGGCTCTTGAAGCATGCTAAGGAGTTGCAGCACAGGTTATACCTCGAGCCAAAATCGAACATGAGGAGCCACCTACACAAGCTTTGACCCCTGATACAACTCCACAAAACCAAAAATGGCCTACATATATTCTACGCCTTACCAAACTTCTCCGTATTGAAAGCCCCAACCACGATGCACCTCTGGAGCAAGAGAGGGCACTTAAAATGGGTCTCAGGTTTTCAGTTCTAACATTATTACTAGTACTACTACTATTACTATTATTGTTATTATTATTATTATGTCTATTATCATTATTTCTATCACATACTATTGCTAGTATTTAAATGTGTTTGGGCTCCATCTAGGAGCCCTTAAGAGCAAGAAGGCTTCCCGCACAAACGCTGGCGGTTCTCAACTCAATAAGTGCGCTAATAATGGGATAACTAGGGTAACTAGGGCTAGTAGGGGGAAAAGAGCCACATCTATCGTGTCAGGGAAGGCCCCGTTGGTTGCTTTCCGGGAATGGCTAAGAGGTGGGTCCCGCCATGCGTGTCCCAGCTAGTATAGAATCTGGGTCTAAGTGTCTCCAAGCAGACGCCCCCAATTCTGACGAGACACCTCCAGTTCGCTGCCATCTGATCTTCACATGCAAAGCCCTAAGCGCTAGACCTTACACCCCAGGTACGTTCCTGCTTCTGGTTGGGTTTCTGGCTTTCAACCCAGCCTCCACGTTCAAAACGACGTTGGGGCCCCTTGGCCACACACAGGAAATGCCCATTTGCAGTTTCATACTATAGTGGACTATAATTAGATAGTATAATGGACCATAATATACTATAATGGGCTATAACATACTCTAAGCCCATGGGGGGATGGGTCTTGGGAGGCAGCAGGGCTTCCTGACACCCAGAACCCCTAAAGTATAGTCCCCCTTCAGTAGATAGAATATGGCTTTGGGTATATGACAATCAGATCCCCATATACCCCATATTCTATCTACTTAAGGGGGACTGCATTTTAGGAAGTCCTATTTGGCTGCTTGTGTTTCAATTGAAGGACCTCCAATAGGCACGGTGTTGTTCACGGAGAAATCACGCCCACATGTGGCCCTCAAGTGTTGTGATTCCCTTGGATTGGAGGCACCTACAGTAGGATGGTCCCGAATTCCTATCATCAACCGCAACTTTGATTCTTTCATGGATTCGGCCGACAAGATGCTACGGTTGATGGACTTTGTCCGTCAACTGTAGCAGAGAAAAAAATCAGGTGTGGCACAGCATCGTGAGGTCGCTCGGCTTGGGGCCTGTGCACGCTCATGTGTGTTCCTGCTTTGAAAGCCCAAACACACCCCAAGACCCCTCCACACAAGCTCAAAGCCCCAATCTCTAGGCGGCAAATACCCTAAACCTAAAACGAGACAAACAAAAAAGCCTGGACCCAAAATCCTCAACCCCAATCCGTACCCCCGGACAACGAAGGCAGGACCTAGTCGTAGCGCACGCGTCGGCAACGACCCTGCTTGCTGCTGCGGGTGGTGGATTGGGAGGCCCGCAGGTCTTTGTGAAGGGGGTTCCTCAAATATGGACCCCACAAGATGTATGTGGATAGCAAGCGGATTCCTCATCAAGGATTATATCGAAGCGACTTTCCAGCAATTCCCATCAGCATGATAAACATACTCGGAGGAGGAGGAGAAGCAGGAGTCGGAGGAGGAGTACACAGTCGTCGTCGTCGTCGTCGTCGTCGTCGTCGTCGTCGTCGTCGTCGTCGTCGTCATAGTAGTAGTAGTAGTAGTAGTCGTCGTCGTCGTCGTCGTAGTAGTAGTAGTAGTAGTAGTAGAAGAGGGAGCAGAACTTTTTGACCGCCTCGGACTTGGTGGAGCATAAGGCAGCTTCTTTCCTTCCACGCACAAGCATGTGCACGGCTGACAGCCGTAGCACAGCCATGCTCGCACGCAAGGTTGCAGTTGAAAACAAAATCCAAAATCAAGTACGCCCCTTGTATACTGCGGCAGACTGTATTTTTTAGAGGGATCACCCACCCTATCCCTGAAGCCGCCAACAGCCAGGAATGACATGGTCGACTTTTGTCACCCCCGCTCCAGACACATCACACCTCATGAGCTGGCTTTCGTAAACCCTAAACCCTGAACCAACCCAAAACCCTAAACCCTGAACCCTGAAGCCTGAACCCTGAACCCTAAACCCTAGGGTTTAGGTCCCTAGGGTGGACGGATGTGGGCCTGAGAATATCATTCAGGGGTTCACTCTAAACCCTAACCTTCAACCCTGAGATGCTTTTTTTTTGCATGCCCAAACTGACGTGGAACCACGTACGACCTTGTCTTAAGATGACAACGGTCTTTGTAGTCTTTGTGGGGACCTTCTTGGGTTAAGTGTTGATTCGCGAAAACCCGAAACCTTGAAACCCTAACTACCTACCCAATATAATAAGCCTTTTTAGGGTCAGTAAGTTGAAGGCTTTCTTCTTAGATCATCGCCAAAGACGATTGGGGATGAAACACGATGATGGTTTGGGGTTTAGGGTTGGGCACAATTTATGTCACAGCTTAGGGTTTAGGGCTGGGCATTTCTGGGCCAGTCTTGACTTGAGGTCTTCAGTTTTTGCTGTCAGTGTTGCATGGGTTTTATCGGCATCTTAGTTTATCGAGAATCTCGGAGTTTAGTTCAGAGCCGAGAGTTCAGGGACGAATCAAGTGTCGCAGTCTTCAGCATTGCGGTGCCGGGTTTTAGCCTTTCGGCGAATGTGTGTTTCTGTTGGGCACCGACACTAAGGCAATGATAGCCAGCTTTGCTTCTGCACCATGCGAATTCACGGAGAGAGGTTCAGCAGGTATGGCTTTAGCACCCGTAGCTCTGGGGCAGCACCAAGCACCAGGGTGTATAGGAGGCTGACGTTTTCAGCTGCATCGTTGGATCCCCAAAGCCCCAACCCAGAATCCTAAACCCTAAGCCCTAAACCCTAAACCCTAAACCCTGAACCCTAAGCCCTAAACCCTAAGCCCTAAACCCTAAGCACTCAGCCCCTAAGCCCTAAACCCTGAACCCTAAGCCCTCAAACCCTAAACCCTAAACCCTAAAAACCGTGAACCCACTTCGAGGCATGGCTTTCTCCATGCTGTACACACGTTCTACTGTTGTTCGCGTCCGGGCCTCGCTGTTCGAGTTTGGCTGGACATCAGAGTCCCCCTAAGGGTTTAGGGTTTAGGGGTTCAGGGGTTTAGGGGTTTGGGGGTTTAGGGTTTAGGGGTTTAGGAGTTTGGGGGTTTAGGTGTTTAGGGTTTAGGGTTTAGGATTTAGGGTTCAGGGTTTAAGGGGTTTAGGGTTGTTTTTAAACAGGGGTCCCCTGTAATTATCTATCTCAAACTTGCATACCCTCATTATAGGGACTTCTGCACGGGACCCCATATGTTCCCTATGTTGGAAAACCCAAATTAAAGGGCATCCCACTTTTTGGTGGGGTTCACTGAAGAAACAGAACCGTGAATTTGACAACCTCCACATGAAGCTAGGTTTGAGAAAAGGAGGAGTGCTAAATCCTTACCTGGGGATTACTGTGGATTTCTGACACTTAGGGATCCCTCTTTAACAATCCCTAGAATTATGTTTGTAGTATAAATGTTTAGGCTGTACCCCCTAGTTGTGAAGTGGGCCTTTTTGATTGCTAACTGGGCACCCAAGAAAGGATCTGGGGTTTAGGGGAGGGAGGTGCAGTCACCTGGGTTGGATCATTACCCCCGTCCCAAATTTTTCAGGTAGCTCTTTGATAGGCTGCAACACTCCGAAAGCCTTAATGGAGTGAAGCCCCTCATCACGCGAAACACCTCAGCTCTGATGGGGGGATGGCGATGGCTTCAGTCAGGCAAGCTCACACGGACTTCCGTACTGGTGGTTCTGCGAGGATAGAGGAGAGAGAGATAGGGAGAGCCGAGGAAGGGCAGATGGCTTGGGAGGGAGAATTCGGACAGACGCGCAATTTTGAGCAGATTTTGCAGAACTCCTGTTTGAGTTTGCAAAGCCAACCCTTCCAGGGGACAAGATTTTGACAATCCCCAGCAAAGCCAAAGCCACAGGGCAGGCAAGAAACAGTGAAGAACCCGGTTAAGAGAAGAAGGGCCATCATGTCCTCTACGGGGCAGAGGAGCACGAATTGAGGTCGGCTGAGGAGATTGAGATGTGGGGGCAGATGACGGGGGAACCTCAGGGACACACATGAGGCGAGACTTGGGGACATGGGACATGGGAATACGGGATGCGGGAGCGTGTGGTGGGACTGGTCCTCAGTTAACTCAACATCGATTTCTACGAGTCGGACAGCGGCCCTGTGCTGCAAGTGAAGCCCGCACGCAGTCCCCGGACTGTGTATGGCACGTAAAAGAAGAAGAAAGCAAGATCAAAAGAAAGACAAACATGCAGTACATTCAAGCGCTCCTGGCGGCTTGTAACTTGTTTGGAACATATTAAGGGGCCCTAGGGCCGATGCGCAGCCTGATGATGATGGTTATGAGCTGCGCTTTCTGGGCTTTACATGCCTAGCTACTAAGCTATCGATTTTATAGTGTGAGCCCCGCTTGGAGTGTGAAATGACACGCTTTTCAGGATTCTACCTATAGTCCCCCTTAAGTAGATAGAATATGTGGTATATGGGGATCTTATAATAACATACCAAAAGCCATATTCTATCTACTGAAGGGGGACTCTAGCTGCAGCCTTCGTTGCTTCGAAAGTCACATGCCTCCCCACTAGCAATGGAGGAGGCGCCATCCTGAGCCCCCGTCGCCGAGACTTCAGTTTTCCATTGAAACCTACAAATCCGATGTATTGGAACTATATTGGGGTTATGTAAGGGTTATTTTGGGGCTGCATTTCTTGGAGTCTTTGCGTGGCTGTTGTGCCGCATACTTCGAACACACCTCAAAGCTCTGTTCTTCTTGAGAAAACCCGAGTTGATAACCTGTAGTCCCATGCAATGATCAGTATTGCAACCAATGGTGTTTCGTAATATACCTACATAGCGAGTCGCGAAAGCATCACATATTTCGCACATCCATCTCATTTTCCAATGTCTCTTCCAATTGATGATTAGGGTAATCTCCCGAAACCCTATTTACTCCCTATGTAATACCTCTATAGCCCCTTAAATAGTCTTTCTATGCCAGTTATGCTACAGACTGAACATTCCTGCTGCAGGTTCCAGAGTTGACGAACGCGGTCATTGCAGGCCTTCTGCTTGGGACGGGATATGGGGGTTTCCCAAAATTAGTGGTATTAGTTTGGGAGTCCTCATAATAAGGCTTGTAGTACTTTGGGGTCTACATTGGAGTCCCCTTGTTTTGGGAAACTACCATAACTGACAACCCCGGGCCATCAGCCAATCCCGAACCCTCAGCCTTAGTCCCCAAGCTGGAGAGCGCCGAGAGAACTGTTGGGTCCTTCTCATGAGTAGGGCTTCCTGCAGCACCCGGTTTAAAGTCGGCTGAATGTTCAAAACTGCGACTTGAGTTTAAAAAATCCTTTTGTATCCTTTGAAAAAAGCAAGCTGAAGCCCTGCATTAAACTCTGAGCCTGAACCACCAAAAAAAGTCCCTTCGGGGAGGCCTGGTTGCTAGCTGCGCGCCAGCGGCGGTGATGCCGCTGAGCGTGTCGCCGTTGGTAGGCAGGGCTCCGCCAATTAAGTTTCTGGCGCATTGTGTAAAAGATTCGTATCTAGGGTTAGGGATGAATGTAAGGATTTCGTGATTTAGGCCGCTTTTCGACATGCTGTGCGTTCTCATCGTTTAAGACAAGCCTTTACAACACTTTCTCAAGGTTCTTCTCGAGTTGCTGAGCTCTGGTTTCAAAGTGTTTAATGCTTAGGGGATTATATAGGATTTTATAAGGATTAGTTAATTGGGCTTTAGTGACAATACCCCAATAATGGAGAACCAAGTGGAAAAGAACAAGGGCAATGACATAGAATCTGTGGGTATGTAGGTATGTATATCAGGTAATAAGGGGATTTTTGATGACGCAGCCTTAAGAATAACGATCTTATGACTATCACGAACCTTGCTTGGTCCTTGTGATAGGGTTGGGGAAACCAGAACTTTCTAGATCCTCCAGGGTTCAGGATGTCTATTGGAATTAGCTAAGAAATTTTCGATTCAATGACTGCAGACCGTACATGGGCCCTGGGAGCTTTCCTTTGGGCCTGAAGCCACTCAAGTCAACTCCCCCACGCGAACATGAAAACCATAACGGGCCCCATACAGTCCAGTGCCCGTCATAAGAGAGGACCACATCAGCTTCCATGTTTGTTTGGGGAGGGTAGGTTTTGGGTGTTGAGGGAGTTGCCGCTCTTTGTCCGAAGTAAGCGCTTGGGGAGCTTGGGTTTTGTGATTTTTTGGCTTAGGGTTTGGGGTTGAGGGTTTAGGTTTGAGGGTTTAGGGTTTAGGATGGCATGTACACTAAACCTCACTACAGCACAGCAAAACCACGCTAGACCCTAAGCCTTGACCCTCAAGCTTTGATCCTTGAGTTCCACCCCTTTAAATGCTGACCGCACGGTTCGGGGTGTAGGGTTCAGGGTGTAGAGCCTTAGGGTTTAGGGTGTAGGGCTGATGGTGTACTCGTCAGAATTTAGGGTGTAATGTTCAGCGTTTTAGATTTTAGGGTTTGGGGCCGTAGAACCCTCGGGATACTCGGAATCAGTATTCATCCCCGTTGCAACCCACCCAACTCTCTACAACCTGAACCCTAAGCTCTCAACTCTAACCCTAAGCCCCAAACCCTTTATATCCGTATATACCTTACATAACTGCTATAAACTTCTTTAAGGTGCCAACCCTACACTCCCACAAGCTGAAATTCCGAACAGGATTTATCGCAGCCATTCTCTCGCTTTTATTCGAGGCCAGGGGTTTGGTTTCGGTTCTTCCGTGTAGGCCAGGCTGGTTCCGTTAGCATGGTTTAGGTTTAGGCCTTGGCTTTAGGGAATATTTGGTTTCGGGTTTTGGGGTCACTCCCAGTGGCCCCAGTGGGTGTTTGTTTCAGGTTTAGGTTTTAGGATTGATAGGTACCACTAACATTCTGAGCCTACTTGACGGAGCCATCAAGATATCGAAAACAACGAGCACCAGGAGATGTAAGTCCTAGTACTCCACCCACAAGTAGTTTGGGCAGAGTACACTCAACGAAAAGTTTAAGGTTTTACGTTCCTATGAACTGACCTGAAACTTCAGAAGTGGTCCCTTTATTGTAACCAGCGCAGCATTCAAGAACCTGCAGTTGCGAACTTGCTTGTGCGTGCAATAAGCTTCAGCGGTTCTTCTTATGAGGCTTTCGAGCGCAGGGTTGGAAACTAGGTAAGAGGTTTAAGGCTCTTTAGGATTTGAGGTTTCGGGCTTGAATTTAAGGCTTAGAGCATAAAGCTTGCCCAGGGCATGTCTACTCTGCGTTTGAGGTTCGAACGGCTGGAACACCGACGGTTAACACATGATCTAGGACTTATGCTCCGATCGATGGGGACGTTTACTGCACGTCGCAGACAAGGGAATTCAATCTGAAAATTCAAGCCCGAAATCTTGATTCCTGATTCCCTAAACTCCTAAACCCCCAAACCCGAAGCTGAGCCTTGGACAAAGAATGCCTCGTATGCACATAAAGCTCTAAACCTAAACCCTAAATCCTAAACCCCAAACCACAAGCGCTAAACCCTAAATCCTAAACCCTAAACCACAAGCGCTAAACCCTAAATCCTGAACCTTAAATCCTAAACCCTAAATCCCTAAGCCAGGAATTTTTGGCACATTTTCAGATCGACGATGCGGTCGGGGCAGTTGCGGCTCATGGACCGAGTGGAGCTGCTTCGCCGTGATGGTACGGTGGACATAACAAACAGAGGTTATGTAGGGTTTAGTTAGGGATAGTTGGGGTAGTTTAGTGCAATCTCTCAAATATTCCTTGAGAGGAGCCCATGTCCATGAATTATCTTGGAAGTTTTGACTATGGATCATGTAGGATTTTTATAGGGGTATACAGGGTGTCAAAGGGGCTGTAGAGGGTTGATACATGGTTATGTCAGGGTTATCTTCCGCATGGTTGAAGGACATATTTGAAACCATCATCTTTTAAAGTAGTTCTTGGCCTTCAAGGAAATTCGCGCAATCAAAAGATCAAACAGCCATTAAGTCTCTTCGAATTAGCCTCGAAAGCCATCTTTTTGACAAGTAGAAATGCAACCACAGCAGCTTTTTAATTAATTGTATTAAGAGAGCTGCTACAAAACCAGAATACTCAAATACTATGTGCTTGTCCTTCCTAAGTGGGTATATAAGGCTATGAAGGGCCTACACAGGGTTTACAGTTCAGAATTAAGGGCTGCTCAGGGATTCTACAGGGTTGTTGCCCCAATAATGCAGAATCGAATGGACAAAAAAGGCAAAATGTAAAAGAAATTTGGATAATTTGGGGGTTCATAGGATTGATACTAAATATCCTACGTGACTCTAAGTACCACATCCTTGGGAAGTATGGTTTTGAGGATTTTACGGTCATGCATGATGTTTAGTATCAGCACTAGGTCTGCGTTCCCTTGCATGTGGGGTTTGAGGTTTGGGGTCCGTGGTTTAGTGTTTGGGGTTCAGGTTTCAGGATTTGGGGTTCAGGGTTTGCGGTTTGGTGTTCAGGGTTTGGGGTTTGAAGTTCCTAGTGTGGGATTACGTACTGTGGCTCTGGGCCTGTAGGATTTTGGGTTAGGGGTTAGGGCTTGTCTCTGCCGGTACTTCTGCTTTGTCTCTGCCCCTAGTTGGAGGGGTATGGGTGGGTCAAAGTAGGGTTCAGAACGTGACAGTTGCGGCAGCAGCAACAGCAATAACAGCAGCGTCAACAGCAAGGACAACGACGACGACAACAGCAGCAGCAACAACAAAACGGCGACCACCTGGGCCCCTGCCTGTTTCGTGGTCCTGACTACAGGCCCCTAATTCGGTTGTGGCGCTGTATAGGTTATACCGTAGGTGTACCAGTACCCAACGATTATGCGTCCATGCTACGGGCAAATAGTTCGAACCATTTAGAACCAGTACTAACTCGACAACTCAGGCTTGGGGGGCCATAGCTGTTGCGCTGTTCGCTCAGAAGAACTGCGTGAATACGGACGTCGAGGGGATTTTCTTCGGCTCCTGGGACCCTTCTAAAGGTCTAGGTTCGGGATGGGAAAAGAAAAATGAACCACCACATTACTTCGGGTTTGGGATGTAGGGCTAACTGGTGCTTCAGGGGGAGTGGATCAATGAATAGAGGCCCGATAAACGTCGTGTTTATGATAATTTGCACACCTGAAAGCCAAGGGATTGCAAGGCAAATGTCTGGAACAGTCTGACGCTAAACCCCGAGCCCCTAACCCCTTAACCCTAGACTCTGAACCCATACCCTGAACCCTCATCCTTTGCAGTAGGCCAGTAGGCCTCAATCCATGTTTGGAACCTTCAACGCACTTAGTGTCCATTTTACTTTCCATTTTCTGTTCTATTTCATTCTGCTTAATTCCTCTGTCTATAACCCCAATATCCCTGGCTACTGCTACTGCTTCTGCTGCTATTGCTGCTACTGCTGCTACGGCTGCTACGGCTGCTACTGCTGCTACTGCTGCTGCGACAAATCCTCTACTACTTACTACTTACTACTTAGTACTTATACTACTACTACTACTGCTACTACTACTACTACTACTACTTACTACTTACTACTTACTACTTACTACTTACTACTTACTACTTACTACTTACTACTTACTACTTACTACTTACTACTTACTACT
>CAJNIZ010042956.1:33671-59517 GCA_905231905.1 Symbiodinium pilosum
GTTTAGGGTTTGGGGCTTAGGAAGTTTGTGATGATTATACAAGAGATTCCCAACGGAATGCAGTACACTACGGTAGGGAAGGCTTTAGATGTCACAGGCGCCAGAAGATATCAAACACCTGAGACTCCCAGTGTCAGCCCCCCACCCAAAGAATTCCGACAAGTTGGAATTAAGAGTTGAGGCTTTCGAGTTCAGGATTCAGGGTTTAGGATTCACGGTTTAGGGTTGTTGGGCTTAGGAGGTTTGGAAATGGAGAGTGCAACAGCTTACCTTTGCTGTGGGGACTTTGGGGACAGCGTTGGCCATGAATCAGAGGTGGGTGGTAAGCCCGTGAGCCTCATCCGGCCGTAGCCATAGATTGTCGGTCAGGTCACTCCTCCGAAAAAGATATGAGCTAACCCATAGGCTTAAACCCAGGCTCATAGAGCTCATAGCTGGCTTTCGTTGCACTCGTGCTTGTGAACTGCAGCTCGGCGTCAGTCTGGAGCTTAAGGATTGAAGGTGTTTTGATTGAGGGGATGTAGGCAATGTACGGCTTAAGACTTAGGCTTGAGCCGATCTAGGGCTTCAGGTTTAGGATTGCGGGGATTAGGCTTGAAGGGGTTTGGGGCTTGGGGGTTGGATTCGTGGTCGAGGGTTCAGGGCTGAGGGCTTTAATGGTTTGAGTATGATTGTCAAGGAGGGTCCCTTTGAGCCTTTGGGATCTCCGTGTGTCCTTAGGGTTCTTTGGGCTTTCTTTTTGTAAACTACCCGCTTGGGGTACTGAGCACTTGCTGCCGACTGAAACCCAAGGTATCCAACTCGATCTGGCGCTACAGCGAACACATAGGGCTGGTTTGTAATCCCAAAGAGGCCCCTCCCATCATCCCCCCTAAGCCCTAAAGCCTAAGCCCTAAACAGTAAATCCTGAACCCCTTATAATCCCCATGTCCCTCGGGACCCACAGGGCCGTTAATTCCAGTTTCGAACCTTGCCAGGGAGCTAGGGTGTTCCTAAACCTCCCAAAGCACCCATTAAAACAGCCCAGATACCTTTGCTTTGAAATTATAAGATGGTTTTTGTTGATGGACAAAATATTCTGACTAGGTCGTGCAGGATTTCTGTCCAGTAACTTTATCATACATATTTGAGTGGTCCAGGTAGCAATTTTGTGCCCAGGGCTTGAGGTATTTTTTTTGACGTTGAAAAGTTTTGGAGGGAAGGAAGATTTGTGAACCTGGGGCTCCCAGTGCTAGAAGTTTAAGGGATTGAACCTGGGTTTAGGGTTTAGGGATTGAACTTGGGTTCAGGGGTCCATCTTGTCACAGATGGTGGATTTTATCACTCATTCTTGGCGTTGTCATTCCATCTGCAGAACGCGGAAATGGGGGGGGACCTCAACATAAAAACACAAATATCGTATTCCTGGTTATAGACGCTCCCAGGAAGGACCCTCAAGTTCTAGAAGCCTCGACACATACAAACGACTACTTCAGAGATCCTGCAAGTTCTGCACGTCACAGCAGATGGGTAGTCCTGGTCGCGGTAGGCAGTAAATTTGGAATTGTCAACTTCTTGTTTCAAAGTAGGAGTGTTCAAATTCTTGCCCAAATGGACAGAAAGGAGAGTCTTCAGGGGTTCAGGCTTTTTGCGTTGTAGTTGACAGTTCATAGTCTGTGCCCTGTAAGATTCCACTAGCCGCACGGTGTCCGCATCGGCGGAACGCGGTTCCCATGATGAAGTATTGTATGAAATGGGGATTCTTCAAGACAAGGATGTGCGATTTGGGATGCATTCAAAGCCTTGCTCCTGCCTGATCTGCTGATCAAGCGCTGTCGGGTGGAATTTGAAACTATCTGTAGCGCGGATTCCCTACAGCTTCTTCGGGCCATACCTACTAGACTATACGGCAGTTGATATTAAACTGTAGGACATGGGGTTTACAAGTAAAGTTTGAGCAGCGAACGGGCCTTCGAAAGATGCATCTGCTTCGGGTGCCCAACCAAGCAACACAGGTCTCAGGAGAAAGATGTCTCTTACAGATGATATGAGCTATCGTCTAAACTCCTTAAAGGGGTTATATAGGGGATTATATAGGGGACTACTGAAGGGGTTACTACGAGGGATACTAGGAGTTTAGACTATGGCTCATATTAAAGTCCGGCACGACGCTAGGTACCCTATACCCCGAGAATTCTGAAGCTTTCGTACAGTAGGGTCAGGCAGGATTGTAAGTATCGTGCAGTAAGGTCAGGCAGGAATTTACAATATCCACCGTATGTCTCAGATTCCATCGTCAAGTTTGTTCCAACCATTGGTCCCAGATTTCTTGCTCAGAGCCACGTGATGCCACCTTTGGTTGTTTCAGATCAATGCCCTTTGATTCTGAATGACACTGGGCCTCTGCCTCTTGCTCAGACTACTGGTTAACGAAGCTGAATTACCACCCTTACAAGGAACCCTTCATGAATTTCTACATATTTCGATACTTCACTCCCATAGCAGCAGCCCAGACTTTTGAGGATTGAATCCCAAACCATCCGTACCAGGCCGCAGGTTCGGCTCATTGGAAATCCCCTTAGGGATAATGGAAAAATGGAAACTACTCTCTAGCATTATGGTTGGGGTTGTATAGGCATAATGGAAAAGAACATGGAAACTACTACAGCCATAAGTTCTCGGGAGAAGTAGTTGCAGGTACATGGCTAGCTTTAACTGGACTTCCTCGTGGACGTCTTGCTGGGCGTTCGAGCAATGAGGGGGTTTCGAAAAACTAGGGGTGCCTTTGTGGGAGATTCCATAGCAAGGACGATTGTAGAATTGGGGTGGGTGCCCTTTTTTGGAAGTACCCATGAAGCTGGAAGAACGAAGGATCGGATTGGACCTGTGGGAGCACCAGCAGCGTGGCAATCTAGGTTTGGGGTTTAGGATTTGGCATCAGATCGTTAGACCCTAAACCTGGATCAATGTTAGGGATCCTCTACAATTTTGGTCTCACAGGCGGACTCTGCTAACTTGCAATGGTGCGCTTTAAAACCTTTTGGAGTATGGCATTCCTCATATTTATGTCAAAAGGATCCTCTTTGCGGGCTAAGTAAACCCTCATTTCCTAAACTCCTAACCCCTAAACCCCTAAGCCCTACACCGAGAAATCGCAGGGTTGGGTCCAAGAATAAAAAAGGTCGGCCTGTCAGGGGTACCAGAAAATGTTGGGGCATACCAGGTATCTATCTCCCTTGAACCACCTCCTGTTAGGACCTTGCCAGTTAAGGGCCAGGGCTTTGCGTGTTGGGCTGGGATTGTTTAGGGTTTAGGGGGGGTAGGTTTGAGATTTGGAATTCAGAGATTTAGGATCAGGGTTTGGGGTTGAGGTTTGCAGACTTTCAACCCGTGTGGATGTTTCTGAGGTTGTTGCCGTTGTTGCCACACAATTTAAGTTAATGACCCTTATAATCTCTCTGTAATTTGAAGAAACCTTGCCGTGCAGTGTCGGGTTGGCCCACCCCTGCTTGCAATTAGAGCGTGCCTCTTTAAGCACATGCGTCTAAAGTTTGGGATGGTAATGATGTGTTTATTCATACTTGGTGGGACGTAGGGATGTAGTGAGTGAATCTATAACCCTTACAAGCCATGTTGGAGGCCCAGGTATCCCAATATTTCATCTACTTACTACGTCTCCTTGACCCTGCAAGGGAGACCTCCGGAGCTGAAGCTAAGCCGGCAGGGTTTAGGATTTAGCATTTGGGATTTCTGGTTTAGGGTTCAGGACTTAGGGTTTAGGATTTGGCGTTTAGGATCTAAGGTTTAGGGTTTAGGGATCAAAGTCTAGAGCCGAGTAGGCCAGAGTCTGCAGCTTTCATGAGTCCCCTGCCCCTGACAATACAACCCCCAAACCCCCAGCAGTGAAGGTCGGGATATATTTCAAACATGGATAGATAGATAGATAGAGAGAGAGAGAGAGATATATATATATATATAAATATGTATCTTAGGTGGACCCCCCACTCAGTAATAGTGACTATAATGGATAATAGGGAAGATATTAGGGTCCTCTTATATTCCTACTATACCACTATTACAGGGTGGGGGGTCCTTCTAAGATATATCTATATACACATGCGCACCTGATTCTATATTTGGAGATTTTTTTGAGGGCGAGTTGGGTGGTTTCCATGTAAGGAGGCGGGACTTCGCTTCAACAGCTTAGGGTGCTGATCCCATATCTACACTTTTCGGTTCGAGCAGCAGCCCTAAACCCCTAACCTTGGATACTGCCCCCCCTCAGTAACAGTTGGATAATATTATATAGTTATATATAGCCCTTGAACGACCCCTAATGTAGACTGTTACTGGGTGGGGGCAGTACCCGACCCTAACCCTACGTAGCAAAGCATTTTCATAGAAGCGGGCTAGTCAACCTGCTGAGGTTTTGGGGCTTAGGATCCAGGGTTTAGGGTTTAGGATGTGGGGTAATGAGGCGTGGATACGGAGGCGGGCGGTCTGCTAAGTGTTGACATTCCAGAGCTGAATTTTGGATTGCAGATGCTACTTGAGCCACAAAACCGCTTCTACGAGGCTTCTACGTTTTGAACAGTTTGCTGAATCTCCAAGTCCGGAAGAGGTCCAAACAAAATGAGAACCATGTCTAAGCCCGAAAACATATCAGCATAGATGGTAGCCTTCCAGAAAGGGGTGGAACATTGCAGTGGGAGTGGAGGATCAGGGCCAAGGCACAATTACCCATGGCACAGACTCCCACTAGTCCATAAGAACTCAATATGGCTATTCTGGGTGAAGCTGCGGCCCCAGAGTGAATCATATATATGTATATGTGTATATATATATATATCTATCTATCTTGGGTTCCTCATGGCGAAATAACCTCTCGGCCACCAAGAAAGCAGGAAAAGTTTGAATAATGAAGGCTTGCAAGCCTCGCAGTAGTGTTGCTGCAGGTTGACACGCTTTCGAATCAAGTGGCTCTAGGGTTTCTGGCCAGGGGCTCCATCTCGTCTTGAGGCTTCGGGGTCTACGCTATGGGGCTCAGTCATGCTTTAAGTTCGCAGAAGAAGTACAGGAGCCTTTAGACCTCTGTGGAACTTTCCCAGCTCCACGCACCAGCAGTTTCTTGCAGGGAATTCTGATGTTTTGGGATGGATGGTTTGGAGTACGTAGCTCTTGCCCAAGGAAAAGATCGATCCAGCTGCTTGCCAACTTTTTCCACAGGTTGAAGTCATGAGCCTAGTATGTCTAGAAAAGCTCCAAAGATGATCCCTGTAACCGTTCCTTCAGTCCCTTTTAAGGTTTAGGGTTCAGGGTTTAGGGTTTAGGGTTTATCCTAAACTTTGAGTACTTTCCATTCTTCTTTTCATTCCTTCGTTCCCTACAGCGAGAGAACCCTAAAACTTATGTGAGCTATAGTCCTTAATAAGCCCCAGAATATACCCTTATATAATCCCTCGTACAACACCCTCTAAGGAGTTTAGACGATGGCTCATATGTTATCATCAACTTTCAGTTGCCAGTTTCCATATCATTGTTCATCTGTTGATTCCCCATTATTCTATCCCAAAACCCTGAACTTCTAGATCCCTAAACCCTAAATCCCCACACAGTAGTTTCCATTTCGGTTCCTATCTACTCATAGTCCCCGTAGCTGGATTTATGTAGGTCCCGCAATTACAAGTAGGGCTATAACCCTAAGCCCTAAACCTAAGCCCTAAACCCTAAACCCTAAACCCTAAGCCCTAAACCCTAAATCCTAGACCCTACACCCTAGCTCAGCTATAAGTAGTTACGAAGTCCCAGGATCCTCCAAGAAGGAATAATTATATTGGGGTTATATTGGGAGAATGGAAAAGAAAATGGAAACTATAGGGATTATAGGGATTATATAGGGATTATATAGTTGGTCTTCCTTCCCTGAGGTTCCTTGTTGTTTTCCTTCAGAAGTCTATCTTCCTTCGCCTTAGGGGTGATATAGGGGATTATATAGGGGAGTATGATAGGGGTTATCAAGGGGGATACTGGTGCTTAGGGAGCAGTAGGGGAATTTTTTGCGGATTTAGGGATTCTCATGGGTATCCGCTGCCTAATTGCAATATCATCAAAGAATAGTTGGCTTTGAGTTCGCACGAAGGGCCAGTACGTTTTCTATCCCTCTGTGCTGGCACCTTTTTAACCCTCCTTGCACCCATAAAGTGATTCTTATATGTGCTCCAAAGCAGCTGGAGTTCAGAGAGCTCCTGACATTCAGCGTTAGCCGTGCCTCACTGTTGTCCCCAAGCAAAAGTCCAATCGGCTGAAGAGGCTGCTGCATCAAGTTTCTACATAACCTGTAGCGGTTGTATGGGTCATAGGGGGCTATATAGGGGTCATATGGGTGGTTGTCAGAATTATGGTCCCTGTTTGGGTACCCTGAATTCTAGGTGCCGTATTATGATAGGGATTTAAAAAGTGACCATAATTTGACAACCACCCATATAGGGGTTACATAGGCTGCAGCCAGCTTGGATCCTGGTTTGCAGCTCCAACATGAAGAGAAGACTTACAGATGATAGGCAAAATGACTCAAGACATGCAATTACTGCCAAACTTCAAAATTCAAAAGCTTCCGAACGCCCCAAGCTCTTCATGTTGTGAGTGCGGACATGATACATGATGGATGGTTTACAAAAGGGGAGAACAGACGGGCGGTCTACCACAAAATGCATGTGCATAGCATGGTTGCTCCAGCTGCGGAAAAATCCTTGATTGAATAAACTTCACGGGTTCGGATGTTTTCCACCCCAGCCGTGGCATCTTGATTTCAGAGATCTGACCGAGAGACTTGAGAAACGCCGTCTGACATAGATGTGCCATTTCAGGACCTAAGGCGCGTGCTGCATCTATAGGATACGGCATACCTCGGGTGCACTTTTGCCATTGCCCTATCCAATCCCATTATTTGGGTATACCCCAGACCCTTCCCTATTTCTATACCACCCACCAACCTACCTACACTACTGACACTACTACTGCTTGCATCAGTCAATCATTTGCGCCACTATCCGTCTGTGCTGGATGGCGGCTTCATCCCAGACAGCATAGCCGCAGAAAGCACACTGAAGCAGTGGTTCCTCCTCTTTGTATTCTCCTTTTTCTACGGCTTCCGCAGAGCCTTTGCTTGAAGCTGCTACTTTTGGCAGTGCTGGGATGTGTGTTGCAAACAGTCAGTGCCATCAATCTTCTTGCTTGAGCTGCGTGTGGTCTGAGTGATTCAGATTCAAGGACCTCACAGTTCACTGCTGGAAAACATGTACTTGTATGGCAACTAGAAAAACTAATCACCAATCACAGTATAATAGCTTAAGAACATTTAAGCTTAGCAATGCGAAGAGACCCGCGTGCATAGGGACTTGAATCATGCGTACAAATTCTAGGGATTAAGTCTGAGGGTTTGAGGGGTAACGCCTTTAGATTAGGACACGGAATTATGGCGGACTCATGACTTTCGTGTTGCGATGAGGCTGTCCAATTCTGACATGCGTTCCCTCATAGGACGGTGACTTGCAGCTGCATAACATTAGCTGCAGCTTGATTCTTTTGGATCGCTTCCAGATGAAACGATTATGCTCGAAGGCAAAGATACCTTTACCCCTATGCCCCCAGAGGTGCTATAGTTATAAAGTTGCATGCTGAAAAGCCACTCTTGCAAGTGTGTGACAAGATGCTCATGTGAGCAGAAATCCGAGGTTCGATGATGGAAGTGTCAGCACCAACAAGCACAAGGCACATCCTGCATTATCTTCTTCTTGACTTAAAACGGGAAGTGGTCTGCGGGGTCCCCCTCAGAAAGCCCCTCAAATAAAGTTTGCTGCAAAAAAGCCGCAGAGTGTTTTGTTCCTGGGCTCTGCAAGCTTTGGCAGTGCCTAGTAAGGCCTAGTAATGTCTAGTAAGGCATAGTAAAGCCTAGTCAACTTGAAAGCTTGACTTGGCAGACCCGTAGCTGTAGACCCTCAACTGGCTTTTGCTTCAATCCTCAACTTTGGCAGGTTTCCTTGGGGGGTCCACATTAGTCATAATTCATAGATTCCCGAGCAACTGTCAGGGTTCTTGCCCTTGCAGTCCTTGTATATGTACAGCTTGGTACAGCCCAAAACCGTATTTCATTTTCAAGCTAAATGTAATTACAAAGTAACTTATTGCTGGCATCCGTGCCCCTGCATTAGGAGCCCTTGCGGGTTCATACTTTTGGGCTCAGGAAGGTGTACGAGGTTCTGACATGATTTATGTAAAGAAGAGGCCTTCGAGTTTAGGGTTCAGGGTGTAGGGTTTACTGGTTTTGGGATGGTTTTGGGGTGACTTCAACCTGCAAATTTAGACCCCCGTTGCAGTCATGAGATAGTTAGCAGAGTTTCACTTTGCGGGGGTTGGGATTACCAAGGTCGCCTTGCTATTCTGGACAGTGTAAGGTTTCTGGGGGTACTCACCAGAAGGATGAGTAGAGCAGTTTCAACTCCAAAGAGTGAAACCTAGCACTATGCTTTGAACCCGAAGCTTGAGCCGCAGAATGTTATGCTTGAACAAGCAGCCGTACTTCAAACTTTCAGACGAAAAACTGGAACATTGGAGGCCTGTGATATATTCTTGCTTTCCCTGCCTTCTTATATGCGTGCGGACCAGGCACCCTAAACCTGAAATCGCATGATCTTGATTTGCCAACTTTCCCCGGTTACCGTTGGGAGACAGAAGTCTGCATGACACTGTATACACAACAGTAAAGGATTTAAGGCTTTGGTTCTGGGATTGGGTTTATGGCTTAGGGATGAGGGCTTGCGCGGAAAATCTTGCATAGCGTTAGCTACGCTTAACCTAAGTAGTGGAAGTTTAGTTTCAGGAAGTCATGCAGGATCTCGAGTATCAACAATATGTGTACTCTGACTGTAAGCCGATCCAACAATGAAGGCTCTGGAGAAGGAGGTGTCAGTCCCATAGCAGCGTTGAATTTGAATTTGAAGTTGGAGCAGCTATGGTCAGAACGGACATGCGATTGATCATGACACCAGCAATCCCGGTCCTTGATGCGCCACTCAAAGAAGGAATTTGCCGTCAGTGGCATGTGTCGACTCTGTATCCAGGTCACGTCCGAATTCTCAACTGTAGGCTAGATTTGCGCCGCAAGGCCCGAACCTCAAACCCCAGATGCGAAGCCTTCAATGCTACTCCCTCCATATGAACCAAAACGTCTTCCTGTAGTAGCCAGTTCTTATACATAGGTATATACATACAGATAAGTATTTGTACTTTGTGTGCCAGTTTTTAAAATCGGTATGCATCCCTGACTACAGCCTTTTGGTAAAAAAGAAGCTGGTAGGCATCAGAGATGAAGGAGGTTTGAGAAATTCCCACATCATACAACTTAAGGTTCAGGGCGAATTGTTTTCCAGGATTTTTTCCAGGACCCGCTTCTAGGGACACATACTACCCAAAACCTCATGTCAACATTCTGTTCTACCCGGATGCAATTATCTGGTAGCTTTTACATGGATATTGTTGATTGATACTACAAATCCTGCATGGCCTTAGTATACCATGAGTACCACAGTTCCCAATGTATATAGGGTACTTAGGGTCAGTAGGGTGAGACCTAAAACAGTTCCTCAAGGCGCAGCTTCTTGATCGCGCAACTTCGAGGGACAATCTTGGCGAGCCCAAAGGTCAGTGTTGCTGCTTGTGGGGTCAGGGCTTAAGGCTATAGGGTTCAGGTGTTCTTCTGGGTTTAGGGTTTTGTTTCAATATACTATAGTAGTTTCCATTTTCTTTTCCATTATCCCAATATAACCCCTATATAACCCCACTATACTATAGTAGTTTCCATTTTCTTTTCCATTTTTTATGGGACTGTGGGGCTTAGGGTTTGTGTTGGGCTAGGGGCTTCATCTTGGGCATTTTTTGTACTTGCAGAGGGGCATCCCCGGGTCCAAGACCCATCGGATGATGCAGGGATACTGCGCTATAGTCTAAAGTCCTGAAAGCGGGTTATATCGGGGATTATATAGGAGAGTATTGTAGGGGATATTAAGGGAGATACCAGGAGTTTAGACTATAGCTCAGTGGGGTTGGTGTTGCGAGGGTTGGGAGTTTCCAAGCGCTAAGCCGCGCATGTCTTCAGTCGGCTTGAGGTTTGGCTGATGTCAAACTCTTTCGTTGAAGGGCTGGTTGATGTCAAGCTTTTTCGTTGAAGGGCTGGTTGGTGTCAGACTTTTTCGTATAAGGGCTTTAGCGGATCTGTAGATTCCAAAATGGTGGCGTTGATGGCAGATTAGGGTACATTTTTTTGGGTTTAGGGTGTGTTGGTCTTGCCAGAGCCCTTTTAGTTTATATCCCTTCAAGAGCCTTTTCGCTTAAGATGTAGCTTCAGCAAGAAGACGACCTACAGTTTCAGTGGCTAGGTTTGGGATAATCTCTTAAGGCTTTGGAACTAACAATTCTGTCTTCTTCAGCGAGACAAGCAGCTAACTGCGAGGCTGCTTGAGGACCTCCTCGAGTAAATCTGGGCAATTTAAAGCGACCTCACCCGGCCTCAACCTAAGCAGTGGCTTATATAGGGAATAGTACCAAAATGGCCTTAAAATGGGACTTGAAATTACATTAAATTACCCTGGTAGTAGCAGGTTCCTGGCAGCCGCAAGCCCAAACTTAGGACGGGGGCTGGAGAGATGAGCGGCCTCTTATTGACGTAGCCCCGCGACTAATGAACGCCTCCTTTTAAGGGCCTTCATAGTAGGGTCTCTATTTTAATGACTATCAAGGGGAGGGGGTTAATTAATCACGAGTCTGCATTCCTGAGTTTATAAACGTTGGAGGAAGTAAGTAAGCCAATCAATTTTCTCACGCTGGCTCAAGTCCGCAAGCCAAGCGGACGGTCATTCCTCACGCGAGCTGGGGGTTATACAGGGCATTCTGTAGGGGAGTGTTATAGGTGTTGTTAAGGGGGATACCAGTAGTTCAGACTATGGCGCACATGGTTTTGACGTCTATTCTTGATTCGTATGGCAACAGGAGGATTCATATGGCAACAGAGGTGCTTGATTCGCCAACGCGTCGCCTAAACTCAAGGCTCTGAACTGTAAACGAAGACCTGAAACCTGACCTCAAAGCCTGACCCCAATCAAGCCCGCAACCTTAAAACTCTGAATCCCGAGTCCGAAGGACTCCGAGATTCAGGGCCCGTACCAGGGGGCCATAGTCCCAACCTAAAACTAAATCACTGGGACCCTGGGCCCTAAACCCTCAAACCCGCAAGCCCTATGTAGTAGTTTCCCAAAATAAGGGGACCCCAATATAGACCCCAAAATACTATATTGCTTAGTATAGGGACCCCCCAAAAAGGTAGCCCCAATTTTAGGAAACCCTAACGTAGGATCCAGGCATGGCTGACCCACCTCCCTTCGCAATGATTCCCCTCCCGTTTTCGGTCTGGGAAAGTTGAGATTGCCCCCTGCCTGGTGTGGTTGGGGGCTTGGGGTTAAGAACATCCCGCGTAAGTTAGGCTTAAACTATTGCTCCCCCACACCCCTCGTGGTCCTCTGGTCTGTGGTTTGGGTGTTGCCGTCTAAATCATGGGTGATAGAGGCTTTGCAGACGTTATACAGGGCTTATAACCTATTATCCACTCCCCTGTGCTCCTGTCCTGTGGTCTGGATCTGACGGTTTACATTGGGGGTATAGAGGGTTTCTTGTGGTTTTTAATAAGAGAGGGTGTATGACACTTCATAGAAGATTTCAAGAAGGTGTACAGAAGGTCATTGTTTAACGGAAGGCTTATAGAAGATGAGGACCACCCCCATCCCTGACCGTTAGTACTCTTAACACGGGACAACAACATGAGGTTTTAACAGCAACGGCAGTCTGGAGGATCCCGGTGAGGACCACGCCGATCCTTGCCACTGTTGGTACCTTTGAAACGTGACGATAGAACGAGGGGCTAAAAGTGAGAACAGTTACGAGGATGGCAGCTGCGAGGCGCCAAAAAACGACGACATTTCTGAGCATGGCGACCCTGAAGGGCAGCATCGCTGCGAATGTTGACACTTCTGCAGCACTCTCGGGGCGGGGGAAAGGGGGGGGGGTCTGGCGAATCGAGAGCCGGGATCATGTATCCCTTGTTATACCCTCGTATATTTCAGCATATTCCTATCCCTAGAATCCCTTTGAAGCTTAAGCCCCTAAAGTCTTCAGCCTTGAGCCATAACATCTGAATCTTAAGCCGCAGGAGGTACTGTAGAGGTTTGCACAATTACCAGTGCTATCTGTTTAGAGATACCTGTACCATTATGATAGAACCTAGCCCCTAAACATTATAGTATTCTAATCATGTAGGCTCCACCTTACCCTCCACCTAAATCCCTCAACCCTAAACCTTAAGCCTTAAACCCCAAACCCTAAACAGTGAAGTCCCAACTCTGACGCCCTCCGCCGCTGTTTTCGGAGGTTGCTGGGCCAATTTCGTAGAGCCGCTGGGCCATGTTCCGGTAAAGGGACTTTGAGAGAGAATCTGGAGACTAACTTGCGGTAGTATACGGGCTATGTAGGGTAGGGGGATTGGGTGGGGTTCCTTTGGGATCCGTTGCCTCAAAGGTTGAAGGCTTGGTGGCGAGAGATTCAGGGTTTAAGGGTCAAGGTGTTGAAGCTTAGCTTTCAGTCTGAGGTGTTGCAATTTGTCACGTCTTCAGGCTCCAGTGTGTAACATGGAGCCCTGCATGATTACACATGTTTATTTCCTTGTAACCCTTATACCACCACTATAGAACAGCTTATTTTCAACCACTTGGCAGTTTCCCATGCATCTGATGACAGTCCCCAGGAAAAGGAATCTTGTGTGGCTTGCATCGGAACTCTTCTGGAAAGAGTCGCGCTCCATGTATAGGGCTGTCAAACTCAAGATCTCAAGTGAATGCTCTAATTATCCGCATTATAAATGGGACCCAGGAGGGGATTGTGACTTTTGACAGCTTCCATATCTCGCGCTGCAGTTGTGTCGGGGCTGTTGCCCTTCCCTGTTTGCCTCATGGCGCGGATCCGAGTGTCACGGAAGGGACAGCTCGGTTGCTGCTATGGAACTCACATTAGGTTACGATCACAAAATCTACTGCACGTCGATGCTATGGCAAACTTACCGCTGTCTTGAGACGCTGTAGCGTCAGACATGGGATGTGACGACAAGCGTAAGGCCAGTGATAAGGTTCTTCCTACTTGGGGGCCATGGGACTTAGTAGCTACTTATAATGGGGCTTATAACCCTACTTATGATTGGGGTAACCCCTATAAGCCCATTCATTGGGATTATAAGTAAGGTTATAAGCCCAATTATAAGTAGTTACTAAATCCCATGGGCCTCCAAGTACTTCTGACGTGCGTAGAAGTAGAGCCGAACTGTGAACCTCAATTCTGGAACTGACGGACTCGTCGATGCACAAGAGCAGAAACTGGTGAGCTAGATAGAATTCGGGAGTACCCTTTCCCCTTGGACCTCCAGGTAATCACCCTGGAATTCAGGTTTCAGGATTTGGGGTCCTTTGAGCCTCAAAGCGAAGCTCCCACAACCTTTTCTCCAGGGGGCCCGGCCTATAGAGCCATCATTGTCATCCTACTCACGCCTTGTGCATGGAAACGGGAATGCAACATATTATAGTCCCCCTTAAGTAGATAGAATACGGGGTATATATGGGGATCTTATTATAATATACCCAAAGCAATATTCTATCTGATTCAGGGGGACTACATATTGCTTAGAGTTTGGGCCGAAGGGCCTGGTTGGGCATCAGGCAATGGATACTAAGAATTCTTGCGAGGGGGGAATAGATGGGGCCCGTCTCAGTCATACCTTACCCCCGGCAACTACGCATGAGTATGCATTCATCAACATCCTTGATGCACTTTCGCCTTACACATAGGCCCCCTATCCGAATCATGTGGGGAGTTCCCAAATTAGGGTCCCTTTTTTTGGTACCCCTAAATTTAGGCGCCGTAATATAACCCATAACCAAAAGCGGCCCATAATTTTGAGAAGTTTAATCCCAGCCTCCACTTGATTTTCCCATGTTCTATTCCATGTGGTTCTGTTTTCCTGGGTTCTTGTTGAACACCATTTTACATTTTTCTACCTGGACCCAATATAGATTAACAATGGAATTTTTCACAGTAGAACCCAGATTCTTGCGGTGATATCTCTAAACTGTAAACCCTAAACCCTGCATGATGGTTTCCAATTTCTTTCCCATTAACCCTATATAACCCCAATATAACCCTAATATTCCCAAAATTTGCTATAGTAGTTTCCATTTTCTTTTCCATTATCCCTATATAACCTCTATATATCCCCTATATAACCCCTATAATCCCCCATGTAAACCTAGATAATATGGTAGTTTCCATTTTCTTCTCCATTATCCCAATATTTCTAAGATTTCAGGTCATGGTCAGGACATTCGGCTCGACGTGCAAGCCTGACTCCCGAGTCGTTCCTCGCTTGATTTAGGGGGGTTCAGGGGTATTAGGGGTATTAGGGGTTAGGATTTGGAGGTTTAGGTTTAGGTTTCGTGGATTATTTTCTGTAAATGATGGAGGTTCAACTGGAACATCACTGTTGTTCGTTTACAGGATCTTAAGAGGAGGCTTTATGGGGTTCCGTGTTAGCCTGAAGGAGGCTAAGAACCGCTTGCAGTTCCGGTAGGTGTAGCCCTTGTATGAGACCAATTAGGAGGCTGATTCGTATCGTCACGAGTGCATGTAAGCAGTTACGACGTCCTACGAACCCTGGCTACAGGAAGGTTTTCTTGCGGAACCTGCGGATGTATGGGATCTTTACAAGGTCCCTGGCAGGGATTCCACAATCCTAAACCCTACGCCCGAGTCTGAGAAACTCTCATGCGGCAATTTCCTAGGAGTCCCACCATTTTGAGAAAACCTCTTGCGAGAGGTATATAGGGTTGTGCTAGGTGAGAGGC
Organism: Symbiodinium pilosum; assembly: GCA_905231905.1. Taxonomy (NCBI): domain Eukaryota; class Dinophyceae; order Suessiales; family Symbiodiniaceae; genus Symbiodinium; species Symbiodinium pilosum. The sequence goes on from CAJNIZ010042956.1 coordinate 48,641, forward strand.
TTGTACAGTGATGTGGGTGGTGTTCAGTTTTTTGGGTTGTTGGGTGTTAGTCCTTCGTCAGGAGTTTTTCGCAATCTGTGCATTTCATCTAGGCCCTCAATAGTATGAATGCTCAATAGCAAGGAGTGGAGACATGGTTGCTGCCGTAATGGAATCCCCAATGGTATAGTAGTTTCCCTTCTCTTCCCTTTACCTACTGACAACAAACGAGTTAGCCCCAAACCCGAACCCCACCGTGGAACCGCTCCTGCTGAGTCTTTTGGACACTTGCGTGTTGAGCGCGGCTCTTGTGATTTCTGGGATCGACCTTCCACCTCCACCCCAAGAGTTGAAACCTCACTCAGAGGTACGAGGGTGATTCAAATTGTGGGGTATTAATAGGACTGGCATAGTAACAACTAGTCACAACTGACCTTTTGAGTGGTGCTTCATTATAACCCTACGCATGACTACACATGAGGCGGTCTAGGAATTTATACAGGGCTCAGGATTGATAGCCCTCGAACTCCTCAGCAGACTGCGCCCAAGCCTGCAACTGCATCATGACATGCTGCAAGAAGAGGAGCCCGGTGAAGATTCTCGAGGAGAAGGGGCCACCGGAAGCCGAGAAGAATCTCAAGGCCCTGGGTTGAAACATGGGATTTGTATTGTTGATGCTAAAGATCCCACATGGCCCCTAGTCCCATAATACCTACAATATGAGTTCTTTAGGGATCTTAGGGTCATGCAGGATTGTAGTATCAACAAACCCTAAACCCTATGGGAAGTGGAGGAATTTTTGCATCCCTACTGGACAAACTTTGTCTGTTATGTGTGCTGCTTGGCCCTAAGCCCCTGGGCCGGCAAGCACATCGCTCAGGCCACGTAGCCCAAACAAGGGAAATATAGGGGTATCAGGGAGTAATGGAAAGGAACATGGAAAAACCACGACGACGACGACGGCGGCGACGACGGCAGCGGCGGCGGCTGCTGCTGCTGCCGCCGCTGCTGCTGCTGCTGCTGCTGCTACTTAGGGTTTGGGATTTAGGGTTCAGGGGCACTACCCTCAATCATCGAGAATCACATGATGGGAAAGAACATGGACAATGACATGGACGCTTTCGGTACAGGTATTTTCTGAAGAGAAGGATGAATCTGGAAGGTGGATTTTTCCGATTCCAACATGGGACACCCTAAACCCTGAAACCCTTAAACCCTTATACCCTTACACCCTAATTGTCAACATGATTTACTGCCCCTTGCACAGTTCAGAGCTGGTTCACCAACTCTACAACGTGGTTTAGGGTTTAGGGTTAAGGGTTTAGGGTTATCATGAGATCAGGAACTACCTCCCTTACTACACCTCTAGGGCTTAGGAGTCGATGCCTACATGTTAAATGGATTTTTTGAGAAGTTGCAGGACGAACTTGCGGAGCTGAAGAAGACAGTTGAGAAGCCTCTTGACTGCAGGGTTGGGATCATATGTTAGGTGGACTCCCGACCCAGTAATAGCGACTTTAAGGGAAAATGGTGATTAGATTCGGGTCCGCGTAAATTCCTATTATGAATTACAGGGTGGGGGTCCACCTAAATCATATGTCTTGATGGTTCAAGAGCTTTTGGGGTAATGTACCGTATAGCCTAAGGGTGTAGGCTCGTCGGATTCTTTTTCTTCTTGGCCTTTTGGGGAAGGTATCCGCTCCTACTTCGCAACTTGCTAGTACAGCGCAAGTCTTCGAGAGAATTAGCCTGTCCTGGAGCCTGCTCAAAGTAGAAGGCACCTGGGAGCCCAGGGATATGCGAGCTTTTCAATTGGCGGGCTTTTTTGGGGAGCCCCGCAAGGAATGCAGTGTTTTGGGTTCGGAAATGCCCGTTTGGGAATTATAGGATCTCTTGCAGGATACTAAAGGATTGATTCTGGGAAGCTCGTGCTTTTCAACATTGCTTGGCAGGCTGAACTGTGAGCCGCCCCTCGAGCAGGGCCGAAAATGGAATCTCTGCATTGTCAAGAGGCCTTGTACTCACCAGGTTAACTGTGCTTGGGCAGGAGAACTCAGCAACTGGGTCTTCTTTTGCCGTACCTTGATTGGAACATTTGCGAAGCCAAGCGGTGTGATATGCTCACCTACTTTTGAAGAACGTCTCAAATACCCTCACGCCTCACGATTTACACTATCATGGGGTTCCCCTAAAACCCTAAGCCCAAAATCTTACACTGGTGCAAGATTGCTTCCATCCGCCGGGGGGTTTCTCATTATTTTGGTCCGTAGAACTGCCTGCAGCTCTACTGTAGTCTAGCTACATTGGGTTATGCAGGGTACATGTGGTTAAATACGGATTATGTAGGGTCCATGGAGGTATACAGTATAGGAATGAGGGTTTAAGGTTGTAGCTTGTAGCTTCCCCTCTCGTACCATTAATCTTTAAGGGCGAAATTTGTGGTTACGGGGGTTGATAGTTTGTATTACGGGAAGGTGATTAGTATTTCATTAGGGATGCTGTAGTTCCCAAAATGGAGCAAGATTTTAGCCTCCATAGGGCATCAGGTTCAGCCACAAGAGCTCGTTCATGTGTTTGTGCAGGAGTCTTAACACGAAGAGTCTCTTTCCGGGGGTGTAAGGAGCACCAGCAGGTTGAGAGTCTCCAATGGTGTATATCTTAGGAGGACCCCCCCACCCTGTAATAGTGGTATAATAGGAATATAAGAGGACCCTAATACAATCCCTATTATCCCCTATAGTCACTATTACAGGGTGGGGAGTCCTCCTAATGTATATCACTGTATCATCCTTGAGATCCGGACCTTGCACGCCCAGCTCTTGACCAACCGTAAAAGCATCAATCCTTGACTTCCATGTCAACATGCGCCAAAGTCTAAACTTCCTAACGGGGGTTATACAGGAGGTCTCATTGGGGAGTATTATAGGGGTTACTAAGGGGGATACTAGCGGGAAGTATTATAGGGGCGATTGAGGGGGATACCAGGAGTCTAGACTATAGCTCACATGCAGAGTTCATGCCCAAGGTCGTGCGAACACAGCTGCTCGGGCCCTTGTCCCCAAACCGTAGATCCAAAACCCTAAGCCCTAAATCCTTAAGCCCACATTCCAAAACCTTCACCCAAATCCCTAGGCCCTAAACTCCCGAGTGCTGGTGCTTAGTAAGGATGATATTTTAAGTAATTCTCGTTGTTATGGTCGTCGTCCTCACAGGAATGGTCCTTATACAGCCCCGAATAATAGTCCCCATGATCTATTCCCCGTTCCGTGCACAGCACCAGGGAGCCCAAACCCTAAACTCTAACCCCCCTACATCTTCAAATGCCTTGGTAACGACCGCGCCAAGGCTTCAGTCCCAGCTTGCGCTACTCTCTCTTGCCAAGGCGCCCTACTGGCTAAGGCATTGTTTAGGTTCAGGGTGGGCCCGATAAGAGTACCTACTCACTGCCCCACTCCCGCTTAAGCACTAGTAGGATGCTGAAGGGCCAAATCCTAAGCCCTAAACAAGTTCCCTGAAAACGTTGTTCAGGCTTCCAAAACGCTACTCATGTGCCATGGCTGTTAGGGTCAATGGAGGCCATCCCTGAAGACTTACCTGCGAAGCCCTCGTCGCAAGCCCAAAAACCAAGCCCCTGCAACCCTAAAACCTCTAAACCTTTAAACATCCTTGAATTTCATGTGGGCCCCCTGCTTACCACTGAGGCACGACTGAAGGGGCCTACTGCACATGGGTTTCTGAAAGAAGGGGTGGCGTTTAGGGACCCAGGGGAAAATGGGGAATGTAGAATACAAGGATTGTTTTGAGCAACTCCCACCCTCAAGTTTGGAGTTTAGGGTTTAGGGCAGGGCTTAAACCCTAAGCCCCTAACATGGGGCTCCTTGTTTCCTTGGGCATCTTGGTAGGTATTTCCGGGAGGTTCAGTTGAAAAGATACTTGGTCCTTGGTAGTTTCCTTAAACAATGAGACCTCAATGTAGACTAAGGATTATGGGGACCCCCAAGCCTTAAACCCCGAACCCTAAACCCCAACCCTAAGCCCTAACCCCTAACCCCTAAACCCTAATTTTGAAAAGCCCCTTCTTTCCCCTCCAAGGCTTGCAAAAGATAACCCAGGGCTCATGGTTTGAGGGTAATCAAAAAATTGCCTTAGTATTTTGGGTTCAGGGTTTTAGGGTTTTCATTACGAGCCCAGCCCAAACCTGAACCCGAATCCGAAGCCCGAACCCGTACTTACCGAGGGTTTTAGGGTTTAGGGTTTAGGGTTCAGGGTTCAGGGTTTAGGGTCTTAGGGTTTAGGGTTTAGGGTTTTAGGGTTTAGGGTTTTAGAGTTTAGGTTTTAGGTTTTTAGGATTTAGGGTTTTTAAGGTTTAGGGTTTTTAGGGTTTGGGGTTTTAGGGTTTGGGGTTTCGGGGTTTGGGTTTTTAGGGTTTAAGGGCTTAGAGCTTAGGGTAGACTAAACCTTCCTTCAGCAAGAGCTATTCATTCATCAACGAAATCCCATAAACAGACATGCACAAATCAGCCATCATGCCCCATACCCTCAAGCCCTTACCCAAACGCGCGCATAATACCCCAAACCCTTGACGCCTAAACCCCAAACCCTATAGTCCCCCTTAAGTAGATAGAATGTGGCTTTGGGTATATGACATCAAGATCCCCACATACTCCATATTCTATCTAACTACTTGAGGGAGACTATAAACCCTGAATCCCAATACTCCATGCCCTTAGCCCTACACCGCGCGATAGGTCCGGGACGAGTCTGAAGCTGCAGTCGGGAGGCACGTTTCGGGTTTTGGGTTTAGTCGGCTTTTTGCATAACTAAACCCTTCACTCCAACTTTCTGTCGGTTAGATTGGAACATGGGAGTAAATAATGTGGGACTATATTCCCTTATTCCCTACTACCCACCAGCAAGCCATGTCGCTGCTCTATATTTCTAGCCTAGAACTCCTGAGAAAATTTGCCCTCCATCACCCACTTGGGAATTGGGAAGCTTAGTATCATGTGTTCATGCCGGACTTTCTGGTGTCAATTGCAGGGTGATGGTGATTCTCTTCGGCTACTGATTCCGTAAACCCTAAACTCCTACGGCACCTCCTTAAATCTTTGAAGACAAAGCCCCAAACCTTACAGCTGAAACTCTAAACCCCAGACGCAAACCTCCAAACGCAAGCATCCACCTCTGCAGCCTGATAAGAATCAGTAGTACATAGTAATACTAGTAGTAATACAAGTAATAGTAGTAACAACCATAATAATAGTAATGATATTATGATATGACCCTAAACCCTATGCCCGAAGTAAGAATAGTCAGACTAGAATATTCTTAATAATAGAAAATAGAACTCCCCAAGCCTTCCTTCTCCATGGCTCCCTCCGCCAGGTTTCCTTTTTTCCCCTCCCCTCTGCCTATGCTGATTTAGAGTTTAGGGGTCTATGGTTTTGGGTTTAGGGAACTGGCGTTAAGGTGTAGGGGTTTAGGGTCCATGTAAGATCTATGGGGTTTAGTGAGAGACAGGAGAGACTGTGCGATCCCCCAAACCCTACACCCTCTCAAAGGTTGAGGGTCTAGGGTTGAGGATTTAGGGAGTTTAAGTTTTATGAACGGAGCCCAGGCTTAGTTGGCTCAGGGCGCATAGGACTTGCTTTTTGTTGTCACCCCAGAGTCTTGCAGGACCTTAGAATACTACACACTCTGGGTCATGCAGGGTTTTTAGTACTACTCTTCCAGAATTCCAGTTTCCATTTCTTCTTCCATTTTCTTTTCCGTTTCGTTCACCCGTATTCTCGACTCCCTGAACCCTATGTATCCCTGTAATCCCTATAATGGGACCCTGGGTTTCCATTTTGTTCTCCAGTATTGGTACTGGATGGGCCCCAAGGCCTCTTTGCACAACCCTGAGATTTCGAAAGCGCGACAGTAGAGAGCCGCCAGGGTTTGGGGCTTTGAATTTAGGGTAGAGGGTTCCCTAAGCTTCAAACTTGAGACCCTAAACCGACTAAAACCTTGAGGCGAAGTAGGGCATCGCTCTAGTGAGGAATATAGAACATCATTATCCCCATAGGGCAAGACATGTTAGTGAAGTTCAGATTATTGACTCCAAGTGGACACGTGAGCATGTTCAGTGACAAAGTGGTTATGTGTTGGTGCCCTAAGTACGCCCCTTAGTAGTCCGGAGATGATCCCCTGTTGTACTCTCTCCCTCTCTCGCAAGAAGTATTCTCTCCCTCTCTAGCAAGAAACCATTCTTTCAATCACCGCTGGTGATCAGTAAGGTGTTTTAGCTAGCTGTGGTGGCTTGACACCTGTTTTTCTGGGACCCTGATTGAATGTAGGCTCCCTTCCAGACCACACCGTTGATACCGAAAAAAACTGCATGACTCTAAATATGGTAGCTTAGTGTTAGTACCTGCTAGTAGTACTAGTAAGGTCATGCCGGATTTTCGTATCAGTATGAGGCGGCGTCTCATTTCTACTTTGATAAGTGTATCTAGGGTTCCTTACGAATCTATACGTGCGGTTTCCGTTTGGATGATAAGAAAGCCTGCCTCATAGATCTGCGCAAACAGTTTTTCATGTGGCTTTTGACCTCATTTTTGACTCCCAGATGTTGCTAGCGCTCTGAATCCGAAGACAAGGTGCTCCACCATGAGCCACCAAGTCACAGAGGTCCCCCTCCAGAGACCAGAACGGAACCCATGATTTGAGAAATTCACATGTGCTGCGGCAGGCAAGACATATTTGGCGTACGCCAGACTAGTGGTACCGCAGAGGACACTGCGTGAAGGGTCGTGATTCCTGTTCCCAACACATCTTTAGCATCTAGTCGTGGGTTATCGCGACAACAGAAAGCTTCTTGCTCGAGGACGAACTCTTCTGACGGTGGAGGAAGTAGTTTCTGTGGGCGGAGGGATTTAGATAGAGTCAAGTATAGCGCTTGAGTGCCACAACTGCATTCGGGGTAATTAGAACCTTCCTTGAGCTACCCATTAACCTCCTACTCCTAATGCCGTGTCGTTGAAGGGGTCTCGGCCTTTGCTACTCCCGTCCACCTAAGAACAAACCCGATGCTCTCCAAATGATAAATACTCCCCCTAACATGTAAAGGAACTTTTTTTGGGGGAGCGTGCGAGGTTCATATTTCAGAGAGATTATAGCTTACGGGCCATGGTTGATGCAACAAATCCGCACTTGGGCTTCCTGAAGACACGTGGTTTCCATTAGACTTATTGGTTCTTAGTAGGGAAAAAGGAATATAGTATTTAGCATTTATATAGGGATTATATGCCCTTATCCCTACCAAGAACCAGTAAGTAGAATCGGGTAGAGAAGGAATCTACCAAGTTGCTCAAGAGTTCGCTGGAGTAATACGCCTCACTAGCCGAACCGCTATCTCTCGGGCATTGGAGTTGACTTAGCGTTCCGAAGTTCTGTGGGTATACAATTCCAACAGATCTTAAGTTCTAGAGTCTAGAGAGCGTGAGGGCCACAACGTAGACTCCAATCTTCTACAATCCTTGTTCTGGGGACCTGCAAAAAGGGACCTCTAAGTTCCGGAGCCCCTCCGCATGGCTCAAGAGGTGGGAAGTAGACTTTGAGGGTTACAGTCCCCCTTAAGTAGATAGAATATGGGGTATATGGGGGTTTTAGCTCAATTTACCCAACTTAAGGGCCATATTCTATCTACTTAAGGGGGTTTAGGATTTAGGGTTTAGGTGGGCTTCAGAGTTGAGGGGTTATATATATATATATGTGTATATGGGCTACGGACTAAATCTAGGTTGGGGGGACCTATAGGAGGAACATTTAGGGTTTTAGGGGGGACCTTTTTAAGGGATATACTAAAAATTTTGTCCAGGGCTCATATGATAATAGGAACGGCCATAAATCCTAAACTCTTAAACCGCCCTACACCCTAAGCACTTCGCACTGCTTCTTGGAGGAGGTGACAAGGATGTGAAGACGCAGGTCTGCTCGTTGTGAGATGGGATGTATAGACTCCCTTCTTATTTAGGGGTTGAGGGTTTAGGGGTCGCCTTAAGACCCCAACAAAGTTTGGATCGCTAGGAAATTTGATAAAAGGGCTGTTGAACTGGGTCCCATGTCTACAAAAGGACCCTTCTGAGAAACTCACATACCGCGACCTTGTGCTAGCATTGGCGATTAGTTGCGGTTCGTGTTCTACTTATATCTTAGAATTACAGAATTCAGGTACATGCCCCCTAAACCCTAAACCCTAAACCTCTAAACTCCTAAACCCTAAACCCTAAACTCAAAATACGTTCAATCCTGCATCCCAACTTCCATTACCGGAACAGCATCCCCTAAATCCCAAAACCTACTTCCCAAAGTCCTACCTAAATCTGAACCATAAATAGGGTTTAGGGTTTAGGGTTTAATTTTGGACCCTAAACACGTATACCCAATCTCATGGATGAGCCAGCCCGAGACAAGCCACTATCTCAAGGCATAGCGTTTTTCAAACAGGATAGACCATAATCTTGCTGATGACAACCCTACCCGCACCTGAGCATCAACAGTTGGGAGTGTCATGGGAGACTCAAGAATCACAAAAGTCATCCAGTCAGATGCCCTAATATGCCCATTTCAAACGCTACCCGGACTATTGAGGCACAATTTTGTTTAAGTAGTCTTCCTGGTGGCCGGGAATAGGGTTATATCTTAGGAGGACCTCCCCACACTGTAATAGTGGTATAACAAGAATATACGAGGACCCTAATATAATCCATATTATCCCCTATAGTCACTATTACTGGGTGGGGGGTCCACCTAAGTTGACCCTAAACCCTAAACCCTAAAACCTAAACCCTAAACTCTAAACCCCCAAACCCATATAATCCCTATAAGATCCCTATAGAATCCCTATTTTTATATGCATCCCTGTCTCATCCACAGCTACCTAGTTCCAAAGTTCCAATCCTTTAATTCTAAGCCTGAAGCTGAAGCGAATGCCCACTACCCACCAATGACTTGACTTACTGGGGGTCAGTGGGAAATAAGGGAATATCTTGTTTGGACTCTCAAAACTTGGAGCTAGGGAAAGTATCATAAGTCTCCTTCTCCTTGCAAGAAAGTTAGAGAAGTTATTTGGGGGCCGAAGGCATTGCGTAGAGCGCTGAGAAGCTTGACGTGCTTATTCAGAACAGTTCTTCTTGGGCGGTGCAACGCAGCATGATTATCCAAAGTCCGGTTGCTGAGCAGGATTTGATCGGCAGATTCCGAAACATGGGGGCATGTTGAAGCAGGTCTGCAAGGAAATCTCCATATGGGTGTATGCCAAATTAGGTGTACCGTGTTGAAATCCCTAGAGCACGGAACATCGTATTTCGGAGTCTCCCTGTTTATGGGGAAGTGAGACTTGAAGCCAGTCTTAATTAGCTACCAATCCCCCCCCACCCAATAGTGCATATTCCATTAATATTTACAAATATAATGGTGCTATATTGAGGGGGGGTGATTATATAGTATTATTGCGGAGGGGGCGGGTTATTTTTGGGTCACAGAGGCTGTCTTGAAAGTCCACGGAAAGGCAGCAGTGGGATGCTGTGCAAGTTTTGCGGAAGCCCCTTGAGGATTTGGAAGGCAGAATAGCTAGCTTGGTTCATGACCCGCGCAGACCTTATCATGTCTGCTTGTAAGCTCTATGCCAGTTGTCTTGAAGTTGTGTTTGAATTTACCTTCCTGAGGGACATTCCTGGAATTTCATCCTCTTGGAGGATGTTAGCGCTTGAACAGCCCCAAGGCCCACATGTGCCCCAGTCACGACATACCATGTAGGATTTTGCCATCCACGTATGATGAGGCTTGTGCACGTTGCTGTGTAAACCATTAATCAACGCCTTAAGTCCTTGGCACCCACCTATCACAGCTTAAAGTATTGGGTCCTTGGGAAAGTCTTATGTGTTGGGGTTCTGAAATGATGATTGAGTTTTGACAAGTACACACCCATGCAAGGCAAGTAGATTGCAGATCATGCGGGAGTAACCAATTATACAGGTCCTGTTGCTCGCCCTTTGATCCCAGATAGCTCACGACCCTCAACCTTGAATGCTACACCCTAAGACCTTGAGTGTATACCCTAAAGTTACACCGTATCCTCAGCAACCGAACCGCAATTTCGACTGCCCCGCCGTGCACCCAAAGGGACGGCGATCCTTTAATCGAAGTCTCCCAAGGAGACTAGCATCCCAGATCAAATGGTCCTTATTGAGTGGCCATGTCCATTGAGTCCAATAGGAGCCAGAAGACAGATTGATCGTGGTCCTACCACGTGGGTTCTTACATACAATCTTGCGGCAGCTACCGTGTTGCCTCTAGGTTGCGGGCTCTTGTTGTTTTGTGAGGTGTAGACAACTGCTGCTGACAAGGTGGAAGCTTTAGATCTACTTACAGGTGCTTAGGGGAGAGTGGGGGAGTGTACCCCAATAGTAATATAATGGTACCGGTATTCACTACCCCACCCCCTTACGCACCAGTAGATCTACGTCTACTTTACAAACCTTTGTGTGCCTGCCATGCAAGTAGAGTGGTTTGACACAAGCTAACCGCATAGGTTAGCGACAGGTGACATTGCTGCCAAACTTACTAGTTCTTAGTCGAGAATACGGGAATACAATCCTTATATTATAATCCGTATATAATGTATTCTCTCATTCCCTACCAACCCTAAACCCTGAACCCTATACTAAACCCTAAACCCTATGTATTCCCTTATTCCCTACCAAGAACCACTAGGCAAAACTGTAGAACTGAAAAACTGCTAAACCCGAAACCATGGGTTGTGAGAAGTTTTGTCCCACCTCTTCGGCATCCTGTGAAGGTTTGGGGTTTAGGGTTCAGGATTTAGGGCTTGCAGCTGCAAGCGTCGCGCCTCG
>CAJNIZ010042957.1:0-19838 GCA_905231905.1 Symbiodinium pilosum
TGCTTATATTGGGGTTATATGGGGTTTATTGGGGTTATATGGGGTTTATATTGGGGTTATATGGGGTTTATATTGGGGTTATATGGGGTTTATATTGGGGTTCTGTGGGTTTTATATTGGGGTTATGTGGGGTTTATATTGGGGTTATATGGGGTTTATATTGGGGTTATATGGGTTATATATTGGGGTTATATGGGTTTTATATTGGGGTTATATTGGGGTTCTATTGGGGCATATTGGGGTTCAGGGTTCGGGGTTTGGGGGTTCAGGATTGGGGTTGTAGGTTTGGAGTTTAGGGTTTGGGTTTCAGGGTTCGGGTTGGGTTCTGGCGGTTTGTCGTGGAGCGCCTTGGTATACAAAAACAGAGAAAGATAACAAAAAAGAGAAAACGCGAGGAGAGAATGAATGGCTCTCTGGCTGCGCAGGACTCTCCTGAAGAGACGTGCCGTCGCCTGGGCGAGATTCGAGGCTGCGCAATGACTGTCCAGACCGGTCGTGACCAGGTTCCATTAACAAGGTGGCAGAGGTAAAGTCATCAACCCCACCCAGATTGGAACAGCCGAGGTGTAAAGGAGGAATTGCGAGTGCAGCTCTGGCGAACGCATGCTAACGTAGCCATGCAATATCATTTGCAGGCCTGATAGTCAGTTTAGATAGAAGCTTTGCGCACCACATGTTGCTTCTTGGGCAGTTTTGGCAGAATGACCACGAGCCCATCTACATGGAGTCGGGCAAGGTGCAGCGCATGCAAATTTCAGATGAACCGGATCACTTCTCCCTCCTCCCAGACCCGCGGCCCACAGCTCAGACCAGAGATTCGCTCACCGTACATGGATAGCCCGCGTTTGCCAGGACAGCCGAATGGCTGCGCGAGGGGACGTCAGATGACGAGCTCTCGAAAAGAAGGAATGAGATCCCGAAGAGGCGCTATCGGGACTGTCAGCTTGACCTGACCCGGGATTTCGTTTGGAAGCACCCCCTTCAAAGCAGGCGGGCTGCAGCGGAGTACGGTTCTTACCTTCCAGAAGCTGCCACCTGAAATGGCGCTTTAGCCCGTAAAAGCGAGCCAGGGCGCGGGGTCTCACACACCAGACTGGCCAGGCGAACCCACGAATCCAAAGCGGCGCAGCATAGTTTAGCTGTTGTTCCACAGTGCCTTCGGACCATGTAGGCTTCACGAAATCAGCGGCCAGTTGACCACCAGTTCCCAAAGAGACAGAACCTCACATTCTTAATGAGAGAGTAGACACGCGACTACTTGGCATGATCACCGGCGCTGCTCCCTTGCCGTCGCCACCACCACTTGCGATACCACCAGCACAATTGCAACCTCCGCCGGCTGCCACCGCCGAGCCAGCAAGAGCTGGGTGTACTTGCTAAACTTATAGTACGCATATAAATGCATATGTATATGTCCCATGATAGGCCCTTGGCTTAAACCTTAAACCCTCAACTCAACCACTACACCTTAAGCCTTGCTTCTTCGAATATCCTCAAACCCTCCTCGACAACCCCTGAAACCTTCTGTATCACATGAAAAATGTACAGGTATACGTATATCCTAGAACCTAAAACCCTAAAACCCTAAACCCCTGACGTCGTCCAAGCTGGGCCCAGCTGATGCTCATGACGTTGGCGGCTGGGGGTGACATGGTCCAAACTGGGCCCAACATAAACCCTTAATCCTATATACCCTAGTCCCCAAAATATCCCTCACATATGCTAGACTTTATCATATCTGTTTAAATGAAGAAGGAAGAGGATTTTTTTAGGATAATGGGTGAAGTGGACCAATGCTTTGAGGCCGCTGCCCCCTGAATCCTCGGCGCTGCCCACGTGCCTGCAGGCTGCGAGCAACCCTAATCTCGAATTCCTAAACCCGGAGTGCTATGTTTAGGCTTTTACGGGGTAAAGGGCTAGGAATTGTAGAGGGCTTAAACCTGAACTTTAAGTCTTAACATCGAACTCAGCTCCGGAAAAACTGACGAATTTTATGCGAGGTTTTGTGTCAGCTTTTGGGCCGTATACAGTTGTTGTTTATTCTGAGCTTGGGGGTTCAGGATGTGAAGGTTTAGATTTTGAGGGTGCTAGACATGTTGGTTGTCGGTAGGGAGTGGAGAATCACACGGAAAATCAAATCGAAGTGCATAAGGATATATGTATGTATGTATATATATATACATACATATGGCGGCTAGTAGGGAATGAACGAATGGAAAAGACATGGGGAAACCGTTATGCAGTTCAGGTTTTGGTGTTTGGGTATGTCAGGGTATTTGGGATGGGAAAGAAATTGGAAAGTTTTTTTGGGGATTGCACAGGGGTTCGGCTTGTGGCCTAGGGTTGTTGCTATAAGGATCCGTTCCACAACCAGTGAGTGAAGGGTTTGGACAAGGATTTTACGGGTCGCTTCCCTTTTCTTCTACAGTCGTCTCCTACATAACATGAACGACACACTTTGGGGCCATTCGAAGGTCCAGGATAATTGGTATTTAGGTCGAACTGGCGGCTCATAATTGGGTTCTAAGTAAGGTTTGGGTTTGGAGGTCTCTGAGAGAGGCTGGGTTTCAATCTTGTCAACTTTGGGGAACTTGGAAACCTTATCCCTAAACCTTAAACCCTCAAGCTCAGAATACACAGAAATTGTATAGGACCCACTAGCAAAGCACAAAATCCCTCGCAAAGCTCTGACATGAACCGTATACATTTTCTATGAACCGTGATTGGGAGTGCTACGCAGCGTGGAGGAAATCTTGGGTCATGTGTCCCTTAGCTGGACCCGCCACCCAGTAATCGTGAACATAAAGGATAACGGTAACCACATTAGGGTCCTTTTATACTCCTATTATACCCCTGTTACAGGGGGGTGTCCACTTAGCGTATCCCTGCTAGATGCGATGCCACTGCGTAAAGTACAGCTTGGATGCCTCACAATAAGCTCAGAGCCCCAAGCTCTTAAACTTCAACCCCCATGGAGCCCACAGCATAAAAGCATTTTCGACGAGCACCTGAGAGAGTGGTTCCCCCAGAAATTGGACAGGTTGGATGGTTGTTCAAAATCCGGAAGGCGTAGATTTTGCTTCTGACTGAATTCTCTTGCAAGTGACGGTCTTGTAGCACATGATCATGACTGAACCCGAACGGCGTCGCCCCAAGCCCAAAGCTTACCCCGAAACTCTGGATTGAAACTGTACGTTTCTAATCTTCTCAAAGATCTAAAAGATGGGAACCTCACATGTTTGATCCCAAGCCCAACAATCCAAAAACCCAAGACCCGCACAGGAATCAAAGGGTGGCGGGCATGTGGCCGTGGCCTTAGGATCTATGTTTTAAGGATTTAACGGTTTATATTGGGTTATAACTAGGATCTATGCTTTGGGGTTTACGGGTGTATATTGGGTTGTTTCTTGGATCTATACTTTAAGGATTTAAGGGTGTATGGTAGGTTACCCAAGGTTCAGGGGGCCGATTTGGTTTTAGGGCTTAGGAGTTCGGGGTTCAAAGGGTGTAGGGCCGTGGGTTTCGTGGTTTAGGGCTCGGGGTTTCAACCCTCAAAAACAAGCCGCATTTTTGCTTGTTCGTGTAGAGTTTCTCAAAAAACCAGCCTCATATCATCCTTGCTAAGGACCGCTACGATCCCCTTATACTCCCTGTACATCCCCACGGTCCGAAACCCTCACCCCCAAAGCCTTCAACCCTAAACCCTATTTCGAGGAACTCCCGGATCTCCGGTGAGGATTCTATATGTCACCACCGTAGAAAGGCATCAGCAGCTTGTACTCGGGGTAAGTCCATGGTTTCGATATCTTCCCATGATTTTGGCCAACTCCATATTCTGTTTACTTAAGTCGGACTACAGGTTCTTGGGTTGGGGTTTGGTGGTCGTAATTAGATTGGGGTTGCGCCTAGGAAAGTTGACCTGGAGCTTGAGTGATTAGCAACGATGCTCCTTAAAGGGTAGTTTTCATAAATAGGGGTACCCCAATATGGACTCCCAAATACTACAATCCTTGCGAATTATGCGGGCCCACAAAATAGCGCCAATAACTTTGGGAATATAGCTTTGCAGGATGACGGAGTACGGTGTCATCAGCCAGGCCACTAAAACTAACAGCATCCTTTTCCCATTTCCCAACCCATCACCGCCTCCCAGAACAAAAAAGGTGTTATAGCAGGCAAGCAACAAAGATCACGAAACGCCGTGCCGACTGGTGCCCAGATTGCGCCGGTGATCTCGAGGGCGCCAGCCGGCCCTTAGCGACCTCGGCCGTGCATGGAACCGCAGGACCAGGGAAATGCATGTGAGCTATTGTCTAAAACCCCTTAAAGGGGGTTGGATAGGGGATTAGAAAAGGGAGTATTATAGGGGTTATTAAGGGGGATACTAGGAGTTTAGACTATAGCTCATGTTAGTGTTCACGGTTCACGGATCCCCTGCTCCCACCACCCAGCAACAATGTTGTCTATAGCAGCCCAAGTCCATTCGATGTTTTATGCAAGAGTAGGGTAGCCCCACACCCCAGACCCTTTGTTTGACTGTTGCGGTATTGATGTAAGAGAGAAACTCCCCAATCTGGAGCAAGACCCGTGGGTATAGTCCCCTTAAGTAGATAGAATATGGGGTCTATGGGGATCTAATTTTAATATTCCCAAAGCCATATTCTATCTACTTAAGGGGGACTATACGCCGATGTCATTGCATACAAGCATGAGGAACGTCAGAACAGTGACGGTCTAGGGCAGCTCCACAATGGAGTCCGCACAAAGACTTCAGGATTTTTGGGGTCTATATTGAGGTCCCCTTATTTACGGAAACTACCATATATATAAACCATTATTGTAGTTTCCATTTCATTTTCCATTGTCATGTGGGAGCTCACCCTAAACCCTAAACCCTAAACCCTAGACCCTAAAACACCGAAACCCAGATGAGGCAGGGCCCAATTTGCCAGTGGAAGCTTTTGAAACGCCCACGGCTGTGCCTTTCCGACCCGATGAAATGGACAACTTAGTTTAGGGTTTAGGGTTTAGGGTTTAGGGTTTAAGGGTTTGGTTGGGGTTATATAGGGATAATGGAAAAGAAAATGGAAACTACTACATCATGATAGGGCATAAAGGGGTTTATATAGGTATATAAGCTGCAGCCAGACAAATGCCGGTGAAGCAGAATTATGCTGAAGCCATTTTTTTTTCTTGGGGGGCTGTCCGGTTCAGCACATGAAGTGTTCCAAGTCTGATTGTTCTGTGTCCATTTTGGCTAGTATTTGCTTAAGAACCACCCAAAAATGAAAAAGCATTCTTCCCTTATAAGGCTAATCTAGGGATTACTATTTTTGTGTTTTAAGGGTTCTTAAGCAAATAGTAGTTGGCCTTCGTAAATGGACTTCCATCTTGAGGCTGCCCTATAGTCTAAACTCCTTCAAGGGGCTTATATACACAACTTCATAGGAGAGTATTGTAGGAGTTATTAAGGGGGATGCTAGAAGATAAGACTATAGCTCATACAAGCCGTGCAAGCTCAATCTCATGAAATCATAGATGGATTTGGCGCTACATGGTTTAAGACACGGCAAAACACTATTAAACTTCCTTTTTCTACATGCCCAGCCAGGCCAAGCCCCAAACAGCCACGTCCCTCAATTTCCATCACGTTTTTTGATGTAGGCCTTCGTCGAAGCCGGAACCCTGAGCTTACTTGTTAGCAGCGAATGCAGGGATGGAAAAGAATATGATTCGGTAACTAGGGCGGAGGAAAGGAAAAAGGAGCCGATCATACCATTTTGGTTTTGGGGTTTGGGGTGGTTTCTGTATCTGGGAGTGAAGGAATGGAATGGACCAGGAAAATGACAACTACTAGATTATGAGAGGTTTCGGAACCTTCTTTCACCTTAAGTGAGCTACTTGGAAGTAAAAAGGTTCAGATTCATGTCTGTGAGTAGTATTGTATTTGATGGTATTATGGTAACCAATAAGAGTAAGATTATATCCTCCTCTTGGGGTATAGTATCTTATATAAGGACTATAATTTTACTGGGTTTAACCACCAAAAAAACGTTACCCATGCGTCAAGCATCCTTTTGCTCGCGAAGTACGTGAGGTCTCTCAGTTTGGAGACACGGATACTTTAGGAGGACCCCCCACCCTCTAATAGTGGTATAGTAGGAATATGCAAGGACCCTAATATAATCCCTATTATCCATTGTAGTCACTATTGCTGGGTGGGGGGTCCACCTAACGGATACTTCTCAAGTGATCCTAATTTCCCTGTCGAACCCAAAACAAGAACCCAGGATTCTTTTAAAACTCTCACATATTGCTGGGGTTTCCAAGGGCCACCTATTTTGAGAAACCCGCATATGTAATCACCTATATAATCCCAGCTTCCATTTCATTTTCGCTCGCTCAGCGTTCAATTCAAAAAATCCGTTTGATTCTCCATTATAGTAGGTTCCCCTAATTTAGGGAAGCTCCCAAAACCCCAAACCCTAAATCCTAAATAGTAGTTTCCTTCTTCTTTTCCATTATCCCAATATAATCCCGATGTAACCCTATAATCCCCTAAATCCTAAACCCTATATAACCGTCCAGGAGACAAGGGAACTAGTCCTGAGTTCACTTTATGCAGGGATTTTATCCCCTTTTTCCCTACTAACAACCAGTAAGGCAGAAGACTGAACAATTTTAGTACTGTGCTTTGACAATCTTTAATACATGGTTCGAGTATAATGTACTTGTTGAAAATTACTTACGCACCCAGTGCTCAGAGACACCTTTTCCTGCAGAATCCATACAAAGCGAAGGAGCTACGTCTGGAATCTGGGCGTCGCCACACGGGTGAGAAGCTTTCTGGAACCTCCAACTTACGGGGGGTTAGTAGGTAATATGAGAATACATGTACTTTATAGCGGCTATATAAGTTATTTAGGGATTGAAGTACAATATTCCTTACTCACCACCAATAAGGCAAAGTACTTCCGTTCTTTGGGGCATGGTTTGTTTTCTTGGCTTCCACTTCTCATCTCACCTAAGGAGGTACTACGCTGGGGGGTCTGGGTTGTCAAGGCCTGCGGTTGATGGAAGAAATTGGAAGGAAAAGCCTTATTCTAATTATTATGTATAATGTAGACCCATGATTATTACACCCCCTCCCGTTAAGGGCTTTAATGTTACAATCCTTTAAGGGGAGGAGGTTTATTCATCAGGGCTCTGGGTTAACAACCGCCACGCACCTCATGTTTTACCCTGAGCCCTCAACCCTGAACCCTAGACCGTGTGGAGGCGTTGAGGCTGGGGTAGAAGCTTGGTAGGAATGCGTTACCTCTCCTGCATTCTCCCCGAAACTGGGTAGGGCATTCGCAAGGTATAGCCAGGTCATTCTACAGCCCCTCATCATTGCCATAACAGATAGCTGAAGTGCTTCGCAATCGTGACATAATATACCTACCTAGCTGTTAGCCCTCAATGCCGACATCATCCCAAATTCTGTTTTATTCTACATTCTCTTTTCCATTTAATCGTCCATGATTGGAGTACTACTATCACTGAGCTCTATACAATGACCCTCACATACCCCCTAAACCTGAAACCCTGTTTCGTAATCCCCATATAGCCCTGTAGATCGCTTTTTAACATTTACCCATATATATATAAGCACACCCTATTCCTATATCTAATATAAACAAGTATATATATATATGTAGATGTATGAATAAACAGATAGATAATTAGATAGATAGATAGATAGATAGATAGATAGCTCGAGTGTTTCATAATTTACATGCCTAGTCAAGGACCTATGAGGCCATGCGCCGCTGGTTGAGAAAAAGCCTGGCCGCCGCCTGCAGATTGAGAGGGGGCGGTAGTTTCGGTTATACAGGGGTTATGGGTTTAGGGTTAATGGGTTGCATGGGAATATGCGGGGGTTATTTAGGCTGGGTATACAGGGACAGATAGGGCTTGTGGGGCGCCTTGCCAGCCTGTGTATCCACGTGCGTAGTTTGACCTGTGATACTGGCTCCACAACATAGTGCGATGGCACTCTCCTCTTTGTTATGGGGTGCTGTAAGCAGAGTGCAAGACTCCATGACGTTGATTTGTGGCATGGGAGGACGTTGCTATCGACTTTCAGGCTTTGTCCATTCTCAAATCACACGCAGCAACTGAATGGATTGAGAAGGGATTTCAAGAGCGCCTTGAACAACCTAAGGTATATTTCTTAATTAAGATTCAGATGTAAAGGAGTTGCAGGGCAGGGTAGCGTCACAGACCCTCGCTGGGTTATATAGCTCAGCTAGGGGTTATACAGGGGTAGAAGGTATAGATGGGGTTATGTGGGATCATATAGGGTACATCGGGATGTATAGGAGACATAATGGGACCCCAATATAGACCCTAAAATGCTAGAATCCTTATTATTGGGACCCCAAAAAAGGTACCCCAAATTCTGGGAAACTCCCGTATACGAGACAGAATGGTATTTCAAGGAGGACACCCTAAACCCTAAACCCTAAACCCTGAACCCTAAACCCCTAAACCCTAAACCCTAAACCCAGGGGAGAAGCTCCAAGGATAGTCTGGCAACATGTGCTTTCACTTTTAGGGGCTTGGTGGTATTTAGGGTTTAGGGTTCAGGGTTTAGGGTTTAGGGGTTTAGGTTTTTGGGTTTTGGGTTTGGCGGTTTGGGTTATGGTACAGATTCTGAAATCCCATACCTCAAGCCCAGAGCCCGACCCTCATTGGGATACTACCCTAAAAGTTCAGAGAGAGGTGTGTGTGTATATATATATATATACACATACACACAGATATTATGCATTTTTTTGGGGCTTAGTGGAGCAAAAGTTAGAAGTCTCGCCAACCATGACCGAAAAATTGAGTACGATGCCGCCAATGTTCAGCATCCAAGCCTTTTCTTTGATCCAGCTCCCCTGCACCTCATGCCGGCGTGAACAGCGCGCCCGTGCCTGCCGGAGGCAGGCATAGCAGGCGGGAGTCAGCTTAAGCTTAGCAGGGGTAGGTTTGAACATGATTTTTGTTTTTTTTTGTTACCCTTAATTCCCATGTACTTCTTATACAGCCATAAACAGTTTTCAATGGGTCCCCAAACCTACTTGTGTTTGGGGATGAGGAGGATTCTAGGGTCAACTTATCGAGGTCTGGCATTCCTGGGCCTGGAGTATGAGGGCTACAGCACCCTTATGTTTGGGTGCTACCAGGATGAATGTACATTTTTTAGCTACGCATGTGTACTCTTGATGTCATCTGAAGACGATTCCAGCGCTTGGACAAACCGTGAGGTTTGCCTGACTCTTGAGCTCACAGCGGCACGTGATGCGGAAGTTCACTGTAGGTTTGAGTGTTCCGGGTTTCAAAGGTAAACCCTAAACCCTGAACCCTAAACCTTTAAATCGTCTGATGTTTTTCGCTCTGGCCAGACGTGGGAGGAGGGCATTTGCAAGCAGATGGCCCGGGGCCCGGTGGGAAGGAGCTTGTTGTTGGAAATGGGGGTTCTTTAGGGTTTAGGGTTTAGGGGTTCCGATCATGCTGATTTGTGTCTATTTAGTGGCATAACAACGGGATGCCAAATTGCTGGAAATCCCAGACGGAAGTCCATGGGGTTTGGCAGGGGGCTTACGCGCATTTCATTTGGGCGCGCACTTTCCAGAGAAAAAAGCGCTGTTTCCCAATCCACATACTTGGAGGTTCAGGGCAGTTACGACCGAATTACATGTGGGAATCCTACTACCATGAAAAGCCTGTAGGCCCCCCAGCGTGATTATAAATGGGTCATATGTACCAGTCATAAATGGGATATAATTATCCTGAACCTCCAATTAGCCCCTTTTGAAGACAGCTGTAGTCCAATTATTGCTTGTTGACAATTCTATGTTAAACTTTAGGAGGGCCCCCCCACCCTGTAATAGTGGTATGGTAGGAATATAAGCCTTAAACCCTAAACCCTAAACAACCCTAAACCCTAAACCTCTCCCTTATAGTTACTAATACAGAGTGGGGCGTCCACCTAAGTTAGACTCTGAAAGTCTGACATCGGAACGGGCAGTTGGGTTGAGGGTCAGGATGGACAGAGACGTAGCGGGAACAACATGACGAAGGTATCCTGATAGTAGCTACCCTCTAAACTCCTCAAAGGGGGTTATATACGGAATTACATAGGGATAGGGGAGTATTATAGGGCCTATTAAGGGGGATACTAGGAGTTTAGACTATGGGTCATATTAGTAGCAGTAGTAAAAGCATTCAGAGTAAGAGTAAGGTCGACAGTGCTCGCAACAGTAACTGCAACAGTAGCAGTACCTATACCGGGAACAGGACCAGCGACAGTAAGAGACACTAAACCCAAAAAACTAAACCCCCTAAACCCCCAACCCTTAAACGCTAAACCCCCAATTCCAAACCCTTAACCCCCAACCCTAAATCCCAAAACAACAAGAAGAGCAGATACCTGGCAACGGAAGGGGTTCGGAAGACGAAGCTCTCAAACCGAAGTCACCCCAAAAACCATTCCCTCACCTTGCTATTAAACCACCTCCGCCCTTAAAGGGGTATAGCCCCCCTTAAGTAGATAGAATATGGGGTATATGGGGATCTTATTATAATATACCCAAAACCATATTCTATCTACTTTAGGGGGACTATATATGGGCGTTGTTATTAGGGTTGAGGGTTTAGGTCTAGTATTATTAAACCCTCCCCACCCCCCCTAATATTACATACTCCCCCTTGTGGTGCATTGAAGTATTGTGGGAGTATTTCATGTTAGGGGGGGGTTTTTAATATCAGGGGGAAGGGATTTGAAGAGAACATCTAAACATAGGGGGTCTACAGGTTTATTTAGGGTTGAAAGTTTAGGTTTCAGGCTTTGGGTTCAGGGTTGAGGGCTTAGGGCTTAGGGTGTAGGTTTTAGGGGTTATATGGGGTTATGTGGTGATTATTACCCCTAAACCGAAAGCGAATGGAAAAGGCACTAAACCCTGATCCCTGGACCCTGGTCTGATAGCAGAACATCCACTCATCTACCCTTTTAGTGACAACTACTCCCTTACCGCTAAAACCACCTAATCCTTACTAACCCCCTCAATCCTCAAACCTCTCTAAGCAACTACGAACCCCCAGAATCCTAAACCCCTAAACTCAAACACTCAACCGCGTCCCCGCAGGCTGCGCCAGAAATGATGGACGCCAACGAGGCTGCAGAGGCAGTGGGGCATGGTGATGTAGAAGCCTGAATAGTTCCAATCACTGTGCTGGAATAGGATTTAGAGCTTGGGGTTAGGGGCCTGTTTATTTGCCAATAATGCAGAATCAAATGGAGAAGTGTATGGAAGATGAAGCGCAAATTGATTTTGGCTGCAAAAGGTTGAATATTCATACAGGGCTTTAGGGATGTTATTCAGCTAATGGAGAACAGATGGAGAAGAAAACGGACACGTAAACGGAAACCGGAGCTTTCAAAAGTGTTAATGGGGATGATTACCAACATCAGGCTCTTGGACCCGCTGTATGATCATGGTGTAGGGTATCTCAAATAGACTTCATTGGTAAATCTTCAGGCCCCTAAAATCTTCAGGCCCCTATAATCCCTATAAAACCACATGTAAGCCCAGTTTCCATTTCATGTTCTATTTCTTTTCCATCGTGTTCTCCATTGCTAGGCCCTATGGCCTAACTACCCCGAAGCCCTAAACCCTAAAGCCTAAACCGTAACAAATTATTCCAATTACCACCACTGGGTACTGGGTCTTGAATCTTGAAAAGTACCCAAACCGCGTACGAGTTGACGCGAATTGCAATTTGCAAAGGACTTCCACAAAGGGGGAGCCTGGGGATCTGCCTGGGGTTTAGGCTCCAGGTTCTAACGATGGGCTCGTGATAGTGCTTAGGGTTTAGGGCTTAGGGTTTATAGGCTCCAGGAGTTAGAGCATAGGATGTAGGGTTAAATTTTGGTTTCAGGACGATTAGGGCTTAAAGGTTTGAGGGATTTGTTTCAAATTCGTGTGATAGGAGTCCTCATTCGTAGGTCCCCCTAGCTTGAAGCATGGCTAGGGCATTTTCAAGATCATTAGATTACTTGAGACTGATTAAGGGGTACCTCAGGGGGGAGTATGGGGTGGGGGCAGTAGGGGGGTCTCAAGCGCAGCCGGTTTCTATGTAAATGATGGAGGGCCGGGACCTCCAAAGTACACCCCACACCTTTGCTGCTAGTTTTAGGGTTCAGTGTTAGGGTATAGGAAATGGAAGATCAAATGAAAAAACAGATGGGAAATGAAACGGAGTTGAGGGGCAAGTTGTGATCAGGTCAAAACTTTCAGTGCATTACACAGTAGTTGCTCGTACACATCTCACTGTTTTGCAACAAGCTGTAGTACTTCCGATCTTTGCTTTTACCCTCGGCCCCCCCAAAGGAGACACTGAATCGTACAGCCTAGATTCCTAAGCCCCAAGCACAACAGGGATTACCTTTTTTTAAGGCATTGATTCCGTACTGACAGCCATGAACTGAAAGCTTACGGGTCCCGATTAGCCCCATTTCCGTCTGATTTTCCATTTTTCATACTTGATGCCCTTAGCGCAAGGCCGTACATGGTAGCTTCCATTTTCTTGTCCACGCCCTACACTTCCCTAAGCCATAAACCCTGAACCTCAAACCCTGACTTTACACCATGCAGCAGTCCTTGACATCGCCCTCTTACTAGGGGATATAGGGGTCATATAACGGTTGGGGTAGAAAGGGTTTAGGGGTTGGGGTTAGGGTTTCCTAAAACTGCGGGTACCTTCTTGGTTGCCCTGTAGGAGAATCACGTGGAACAAAATTGGGAAATCAAATCAACACTGGAGTATTTAGTGGTGTATCGTGATTAGGCTCTCCCATAACACGGGCTTCAATTTGGTGGGTCCCAATCATAAGGATTACAGTCTTGGGGAATCTGTCTTGGAGTGTCTCCATGTGTGGAAACTAGCATGTAGGGATTATCTATTAGGGTCATGTAGGGGTCATAGGGGTAACAGGACATCTCTAGGGATCGATGAGGATATATCGGGCGCTCAGGGGGGACGGGCTGTGAGGGTTTTGCACCATCTTTCTGCAGGAAGACGAGGCTTCGGAGAATGAGAGTGCTTACGAAGAAGCAATGGAGGCAGCTGATTGTTGCAATGCTTATATTGGCTTAGGGTTTGGGGTACAATGGTTGAGGCTGTTCATCTTACTCCTGCGAGATCTACCGCCACGACAGTACTCCCTAAACCCTAAACCCTTGCTGCGTCCTACTGCACTGGTCTGCTTGGAGTAATGCTGCAAGCGTCAGGCCATTCTCAGAATTGGAGCTATTGCCTCTAGATGCCCAAAACTCTAACTTCAGCACCCTAAACCCTAAGACCCTAAGCAAACCCTAAACTCTCTGTTCCACCACCTGAAATCCTCACTACCCTTAACTCGAAGCCCGTAAACACTAAGCCCCAAAGCCCCTAGTGGAGAATCACTGGAAAATCAGATGGACAATTCCATGGAAGCAGGAGCTATTTAGGGGTCGCGTAGGGTTTTGTTGGTGTTATCTAGGGGATGTTAGCCGACTAGAATGGAGCATCAAATGGAAAACCAACTGGGAGACCAACTGGAAACTGGGATGACATACGGGTCCTTTAGGACTTAAAAAAATGATTTCCCCACACCCTAAACCCCAAACCCTAAAAACTTGATTTCTCAAGGTCAGAGTCGCATCTACTTATTGGTTCTTGGGGGTTTAGTCCCTGTATCATCCCTGTATGCTAACTATATTCCCTTCATTCCCTTCTAACCCCACGTAAGTCTAATCTGCAGGAAAGCACCTGTAAACCAAAATGGGGTTTCCAGAAACTAGGTGCGCCTTTGAAACGCCCAAAATCCGAGCACTTGTGGGCCTTCTTGTATCCCCTAAACCTTAACCCCCCAGGAGTTTCAGCGTGAGCAAGCGCTGGGATTTGCGGAGGAGGCTGAGCACTTCTACGTGGAAGAGGGCCAGGAGGCCGTGCATTCTCGGTTGCTGCAAAGGAAGTTAATTCATGGAGGGTTCTTCAAAGGCTTCATGGGGGTGATTTAGGGTTTTCAGGGTCTTTAAGTTACCATGAAGGAAATTCAGACGGATACTCAACTGGATAGTGAATTACAAGTTGGGATTGCCTTTGGGTTATATAGGGAACCTCAGTTAAATTACTGGCTTCCATTATAACCCAATACAAGGCGTATAGTTTCCATCTTCTTTTCCCTGATCCTTATATATCCCCTAAAATAACCCCTATATACGTATTGACAGTCCTGTCAGTCCACTCGTGCCTAAGGTCTGTAAGCTCTCTGCACGATAACCCAGACCCCTGACTGATAAACCCCCTCCCCTTAATAGGGATTATAATAGGTATCCTGATATTAAGGCCCTTAAAAAGGAAGGGGTTTACTAATCATGGGTCTACATTACCGTGGTTTGGGAAACCCCAATGATTTTGCACGCGTGTAGAATGTCACTCTCATGTAAAGTTTTTGGAATGCAAAGTGCCTGGGGAAGCTCATGGGTAGCCATGCGAGTGGTTCGAAGTATGCTAGCTTATCATCGTTTTTTGAAGAAGAGGGTTGTGGTGTTCCCACACCCTAGAATTTGGGCCCCATAAAACTTGATAGTTCTAGGACCTAGGATCGAAACTATGCGGGTTGGAGAACCAAGCTCCCGTTGCTATTAATGAGAACAATGAGAACCCCGCATAGCTAGGAATGGACCTCCCGGTCTGCTTATCATTGGTGATCTGTCGATCCATCTTGTACAAGTGCTGAGAGGGGATCAGAGATTCTCCTGTGTGCGCCGCAGACGCAGGGCTCAACACACTAGCTCAGTGCACATGAGCTCCTAGATTCCATTCTCTTCTCTTGTCTTGCTTCGACTTCCATGTGGAGGTCTTCAGACATAGGGGGCCCACAATATATAGCCCAATGCTGCGGTCCTCATACAAGCGAGTCCCAAAAAATCGCCCGTAATATTTGCAAACCGTAAGCCCAGATATACTCCTATGTAACCCTCACAATGCCCAGTATGGCCGTATAGAACCTGGATTTTTCAGGTGAACTTTATTAATCTTCGAATCTACCCCTGCTTGCAAGAGGACCAGATGGTCCTGGCGCAGAAGCAGCAGGAGGAGGAATACCTCCTCCGCCTGGAGCAGACGCTTGGCGGGCTTTACAGTTGAGGGTCTAAGGTTCAGGGTTTAGGGTTTAGGGTTCAGGGTTGGCGCATTACAAGCTGGGTAGCCAGCACCCTCCCCACATGAGGCCTTTTCCATGTGCATGAATGTCGGAAAAGTATTTTCTGGCTCTGTACCCCAATGCGAAGGCTTCTGAAGGTCTGTTTTACAACCTTAGCACGGTGGGACTGTTTTACAACCTTAGCACTTTGTGACTGTTGGGGTTTCTTTATTTCAGATAGACGGAGCTAAAAGTTTAACTTTGGGATTAGGGAGCAACCCACATAGCTCGAAACCCTGAACCACAAGACTGGGTTGCTATTTCGGGTTCACGGTTTAGGGTTCCGTTACTGTTCTAAGGAAACCATGCCATTTACCATACATCCGTACTAGGGTAACTGAATGTAAGCTGCTTAGAGGCAGCGCAAGATAACGCCCCAAACCCTAACTAGACTAAAGACCTGAGGCAGTAATTGGCTTTCACGTCATTTTTATTGGCCTTCCTTGACATAGTTTTGAAGCCCTAAATCCTGAACCCTCAACCCTAAACCGTGAACCCTTGATTCGGAACCCTCAACCTTAAACCCTGAACCCTAAACTCTGAACTCCAAACCCTAAACCTCAAACCCTCGACCCTAAACCCTTAACCCTAAACCCTAAACCCTAAAGCCTAAACCCCTAAACCCTAAACCCCTAAACCTCAAACCCTCGACCCAAAACCCTTAATCGCAGGTACCTGAAGCAGGTGGCAGCTCAACTGCGAGGGCCTCGGCCGCAAACCCCCAACTCCGAACCGTACTGCGGGCTACGCGGTTTAGTTTATATATATACATATATTCATTTTTATTCATTTTTTTTTAATACCGGGCTTCTACAGGATTATTTCGGGTTCCATAGGGTTACATCGGGAAAGAGTGCTATATAGGGCTTAGGGAGGGTATTCCGGGTTTTAGGGTTTAGGGTTTAGGGTATAGTCCCCTCAGAATCGTATAGGGTATATTATTGAGGTTATTTTGGGATAATGGACAAGAATATGAAAACTAGTCTATTATAATAGGATATATATTGGAGTTATAGTCCCCCTTAAGTAGATGGAATATGGCTGAAATATTATAACAAGATCCCCATATACAACATATTCTATCTACTTAAGGGGGACTATAGACCTACCCTGTAGCCCCCGGTTAAGGTTTCTTTTAGGGGTTTAGGGTTCAGGGCCTAAACCCTGAACCCTAAACCCTAAACCCATTATGGTAATTTAAGTCCCTTAACAGCAACTCAGTTGTTTCTGCGTTTCATTCTCTCCACCTTGGCTTTCAGGCCGTACAGTGGATTCCATCATGTTTTCCATTCCCTGCCCCACATCCTAAGCCCCCTAAACCCTGAACCTTAAACCCTAAAACTCTAAGACCCTAAGACCCTAAACCCTCAAACCCTCAAAGCCTCAAGACCAAATCTTAACCCTGTAAAGCAACCAGAAAGTCGTATGCCAGCGTCAGCGAGGCCTCCGGCAGTTCCACCACCGCCCATCTACGAGGAGCTTGCTGCCTGGAGCTTGGGTGTTTTACATAGGGGTTCCTTATGGTTATATAAATATACGCATATATAGGCACATATACACACATTCATATACCATATATGTATATATATATATGAGGATTATTTAGGGTTGTGAAGGGGCACTTGTTTAGGCTGTGGGGTCTAGGTTTCAGAGTAAGTAAAATCAAATCAAGAAGCCCCCTAAGTCCCCCCAATAAGGTTGTAGTTAGATAGATTGTAAAGTATCAGCTATCATTGGTTGGAATTGCCCTGAACTCGCAAGTAGGGTTTAGGGTTCACAGGTATAGGCTTCCAGGAAGAGGGTGGTGTGGAACGTAGAATTTCTATTTCTTTATCGTGCTATGGGGAGTGTATAGGGGATGTATAGGGAGTGTATGGGGTTTTAGTACCTCATTCCTTACTAATCTTTACCAATATTAGGGTCCTAGATTCCGCGTGTTTAGGGTACTTCAAATAGATCTCAACATTATATATATATACATATATCTATATGCAATATTTCGGCCCCTACCCCATATTCCCTCTCAAACCTTATATATCAGGTTTCCACTTTGTTTTCCGTTTTCCTTCTGCTTGTCCTTGCTTGGGGTAAATCCTTGTATAATCCCTAAACAAACTTGTATCCATCTCACTTCCACCTTATGTCCATTTGATTCCCCATTGTTGTAGAGCATTTCATTTTTTCTGACTTGCTCTGTAGTGTTCAGTAAAACATTTGGTTTCTGTATACGGCAGTTAGTCTTCCTAAAAAGAACACGTTTCTGTGCCTAGACATACCTAGCCCTGAACCCGGAGCCCTGAATTCCTAACCCCAAAGCCCAGAGATTCCCGAATTCATTCAACGAGGCAGAGACGATAAAGTCGAGCAGGAGACTAATGCGCCCCACGCCAAATTTGTCGGATCCCAAGACTGGACGTGTCGTCTGTAGGGATGGCTTTGGGGATATAGGGGTATAGAAGGGGGTTTACAGGGATATGTATGGGTACATATGGGGATATGTATGTATGTATGCATGTATGTACGTATGTACGTATGTACGTATGTACGTATGTACCTATGTACATACGTACGTACGTACGTGCGTACGTAGGTACGTACGTATGAAATGTATGTGTGTATGTATGTATGTATGTATGTATGTATGTATGTCTCTGTGTGTGTGTATGTGTGTATGTCTGTATGTATGTATGCATGCATAGGGCTTCACAGCGGTATATAGGGAGACGTAGGGTGTTTTGGTGTGGGCCGGGTTACGAGTCAGTCCAGGTACTACTTGACTTCTACAACGAGGACACTTTAAGGTGAGGCTACGCAGTTTGGCGTTTAGGGGTTTGCAGGTTAGGGCGGCCAGTGGTGGTTGTTGTTCCAAAGCTTTCAAATAAAGTGGGTATGGGGGCAT
The DNA here is from genome assembly GCA_905231905.1 of Symbiodinium pilosum. Classification (NCBI taxonomy): domain Eukaryota; class Dinophyceae; order Suessiales; family Symbiodiniaceae; genus Symbiodinium; species Symbiodinium pilosum. The sequence goes on from CAJNIZ010042957.1 coordinate 18,180, forward strand.
ATAGGAAGTGCATTGCAGGCTTCCGAAGGAAGACTAACGCACAGAGACGTCCCAATAAATAGATGCCTCTAAGAAACCTAATCTCTAAACTTACCGGTTCTGAGTAGGGAAAAAGGGAATATGTTCTATAGGGATTATACAGGGATTCTATTCAAGTATTCCCTCTAAGAATCAGCAAGTAAAGCTTCAAACCCTGTGAGGAGGTTGTCCTGGGAATAAAGGCATTGCCAGGCCCCCCCCCCGAACCTACCCTAGTAATGGCTGTCCCCCAAACAACCTGGGGATTTCCAAGCACGAAGGGTCCCTGTTTGGCCTTCCTAGCCTAAAGATTACATGAGCTATGGTCTAAAGGCCTTGACCGAGATTATACAGGGGATTATATAGGGCAGCACCATAGGGCTTATTAAAGGGGATGATAGGAGTTTATATCATAGCTCACATGGTTTTGTTGTCTATATTTGGGAAACCGAATTTCTGGCCTCTACAGTTTATCCTATAAACCTTAATATGCTACTGTATGCCCCTCCATCACCCTGAGACCCAAAAATCCATGTGCAGGTTCAAAGCAACATTTGAAGGTGCACATCGGCAGCGTGGACCTTGGTCATGTTTTAAAGTCCATGACGACCTTTCACAGTTACCCATATGAGGATCACAGCGCGTAGGAGAGGGAGAGAGAGATCTATGTATATATATGGATCTATATATATATATATATATGCATATGTATAGCTATATCTTTTTCGGATAGTAAAAGGCTTTCAGGGGATAGGTAGGTTTTTTGGGTTTTAGGGGTGTAGGGATTCAGGGAGGCCACTACCACGTAATTGAGGAACATGTTTCCATGAGCCCATGACTTAATGCTATGCTTGTGTAAGTTCGCAGCTGTTGTCTTCAATCGATGCTTTGTTCGCTCTATGTGAAACTCTGAAAGAGAGAATCAGCCTCTGCTGCACTAAGCCAAACAATCAAGCTATTCTTTGCTCCCTACGAAGCTGGATCTGTTGCCACGAGCGCGCCAAGACAACTCGTCCAGCATTGCAGATAGCTTGAACTGATTTTTGTTGGCGCACATGTCCCATGTGTGAGTTGAAACGCAGCTCGCAGGGCTGGCAGGGCATCAACACTTCACTAATTTGAGGGGGCCACGATACGACTTATCTGAAATGTTCAGAGGTGCGATTTTCGCTGCTTGGTTTGTTCTCTATGCTATGGCGATGTTTTTGCACACGCGCTTCATGGAAGGCATTCATGTTTCTCGAAGATGTGGCATCCGTGCTGGGAAGATTGTTGCACACGCGTTGCCATGTGGTTTTGAAACCGGGTCTTGTGCCTAGTTTCCTAGTTTTGGGCGCGAGAAGGGCCCATCCACAAGGACCTGGGACGCACCAACGCCCGCAACAGAACCATTCATCTCATTGTGTTTGTTTGAATGTTGCGGTTGACTCATTCTGTGGGGGGACAGGGGGGAGGAGTGGGGAGCCCTGTCCAACGAAGCTCCCCCACCCCATCTCAAGAAACATACCCACGTTTGCCTGCGCATGGATTCCTGCAGGAACAGCTTTGTTGGGCATCATTTCGTTGACTTGCATTTCATGTCATGCTCGGCCATTCCCGGTGTCTGGCCCAGCGGAGCAGGACCCTTACCCCAACGTACTC
>CAJNIZ010042957.1:19938-44191 GCA_905231905.1 Symbiodinium pilosum
AAAAAAAAAAAAAAAAAGAAAAACACAAAAGTGCAACACACACACCATCGTTGAGCTTGCGACCATTTTGATGCCACAAACCATGCGGGTTGTGTGGCGAAAACGCTTGCGGCTAGCGCTGCCGCTCGGCCCTAACGGGTGTGGCCCCAGCCTTGGTTGCGGCGGGACCGTGGATCCCTTCGGCGACCACGCTCTCGCTTGCCCTGGCTCAAGCCTCCCGGCCAAACGCGCCAAGGTGCATGCAGGGTGCACGTGGCATGTGAGGCTCTTGGCGCCGAAGGACAGCTGGTGCCGCTGTTTGTGAACATGAAGCCTGCAGGAGGTCATGTGGGTGTTCGGAGCAACGCCCGAAAAACGTATCGAACAATCCTGGGCTGGGCACTGGAGTTTTCCGATCAAGGGCAGTGCCGCCGACGTCAACGCTGCACGGCTACGGCTGCGGGCTGCGGATGGCCCGTCCACACCATTTGGCGATTTGCCTTCGCAAACTCAGTCCGGGATTGATGGACCACATGGTGTCTGACCAGGGAGACACGTGGATACAAAAGGAGGCTGTTGAAAGTGCACGCACGTATATATAAAACTTGCAGCATCCTTGCGCATGCTAACCTGGACCGGCGTGTGAGAGAAGAGAATCGCTTGGATGTTGTTGGAAGCCAGATGCGGGGTTGTCCGTGCTGACCTCCATTGCTCTCGTGCGCGTTTCACCTGGGGATTGTTTCGGAAAGCAATGGCAGGCATCGACGTTTCAGCTGAATGTTGTGGTGGGCATTATTTTGGCTCAAGCCTCTTTGACTCAAACCATTTTGGTTCAAGAATGTTCAAGATGAGACTCAAGCTGGTTTTCGTAACGTTTTGCTCCTGCTCCCTCTCGGCAACACGAATGGCATGACTGCGCCCTCTTTGTTGTCCCGCGCTGTTGCCTGGGGCGCTTGGGCGGCCGCGCGTGGATGGGACACAGCCCGCGCTGCTGCTGGCCTGCCGCCAACCTGCCGACAGGCGGTGGCGCACGCGGCACTCGTGTGCACAGGCGCGGACCCGGTTAATTTTCTGTTGCGCCGCCGTCACGTAGTGTCGAAGCTTCTTCATTGCCTGCACACTGCTTGGCTTAACAAGGCCGAGTTGAGGAGGTTTGATGCTTTCCAAACAAGTTGTTTCCACAAGATTCTTCGCATACCCCATTCGTTAATAAGCAGAGTTTCGAGCACAAAAGTTTTGAGCTGGGCAAATCACCGTATGCTGCCCAAGATTCTGCAGTACACAAACAGGTAATGTTGGTTTGATAAAAGCACGGCTGAAATATGCGGAAAAAAAAATGCGGCCTGGGCATCTGGAGCCCGCCCAGCCGGTGCGAGGGCAGCCCGGGCCTTTTTTAGAATGATTGCACTTGGCCACATGTGCTGCAGAAGGGCATTCTTCAAAAAGGCAATTTTTTTTTGCCTGCACTTGGTCACGCGTGCTGCAAAAAAGTGTTTTGGAACAAGCGACTTCGACATGCGGGTTCAGCTGTGATTGCATTCCGTTTTGATGCTGGCGTGAGTTTTGCACATGTCACATTGCCACGCACGAACGTTTCCTCAGCCACGTGCAGCATGGGCGCGCCGCATCGCGCCGCCCCGCTTACTTCGCGCTGCGACTCCTCAGTCGGCTGGTAGGCGTTTTGGTTGCTGCAGCAATGTCAGCAGCCAAGACGCCTACCACCCAGTGCCGCGGCGCGCGCGCTCTTGGCGGCAAATGGCGCCGGGGCGCCGCGAGCGTGTGGGCGAGGCCGCCAACCCGGGGCCGCGCGCAGCGGATTCACGTCGGCTCACGAGCGTTGGAGGTCCAGCGCCACTGCAGAGCTGGCTTGCCCGTTCCCTCCATTGCCGCCAGCGGCCGTGTCACCATGTGGCACGATTCCGCGTCACGAGGAAGGGACATCGTCTACTCTACTCCCCGAGCAGCGGACGGCGACCTCATGCCTTTGGAAAAATGCTTCGGAGGCGCCGTGCCCACATTGCCCGATGCCCGAACACCAGACGAGGCACCAAGCCCCCGTTCCCGTGCAACCTCCACTGGCCTCCGGCCGAGGGGCCGCTGCTGCCCACCAATTCTTGGATCTACTGCCTGGGCCCGCGGGTGGTGGGGCATGCTGTCGGTCGCGGTCCAGCACGCGATCGGCAGCACGCGATCGGCGGCGCGCCGTGGCTGCTCCCCCGGGCAGCGGTCGAGCAAGAACCGCCCCTTGGATCAAGTCCTGGCGCTGGCGGAGCCGATCGGCCCCAGCCGCCTGCCAATGCGCTGAGCATGGCGCTCACGGCGCTAAGCGCTGCGCGCTGCAGTGGACAAATTGCTCTTTGGTTTGGAAGAAAAGGTTGTGGTCTCCCGTACGCATCTTTTTGGCACTTTGTGCAAAACAAAAAGGTTTCATCCTTGAGCTACAATTGTTCGCGCACTTACTGGGGTGGACTGCGCGTGCATGGACGGTGCAGGATCTCTATCATGCCAGGAAGTGCCGGCGTGATCCTAAGTAGTTTGACTCTTACCGCGCTATTGTCAAGCTCGCTTACAGGGGCAAGGCCGCAGCGGGCGCCAGGCGGCGTAAGCGCCAAACCACTTACCCAGAGCTCTTGGCGGCTCGTCACTGCAGGCTGATCGTGTTGGCGCTTGAGGTGGGTGGCCGTTTTGGCGCCGAGTTGGCGGACTTCCTCCGCCGCATGGCTGCCTCAAAGGTGCGCGCAGCGCCGCCCCGCCTCCGGGCGGCAGCGCGGCAAGCAAACAACCACCGTTGGGCGGGCATTTTGGCGGTGGCCGCGCAGCGGGCCTTGGCATGGTTTCTCTTGGAAATGCCATTCTGGATATGGCGGACGAGTGCGATGGCACGGAACCGCCCGTGGCAGACGTGCTGGCGGAGGCGCGCAACACCTTCCACGTGCCGGCCAGCCGCCTGCCCGCCCGCTCATGAAGCGGCCACTGACTGCGGCACAACGCTGGGGCCCTGGAACCTGCTGGACATACCATCGTGCAGGCGGAAAAGGCCGACGGGAAAAAAAACAAAAAACATGGCTGCAATTCCAGCCCAAATTGTGGAAACATGCCGGAAACGCGCAAGAAGGTCGATGTGAGGCTTTGATTGTGGTAGCGACCGATTTGGCTGTGGCCGCCGTTCGTAAAGCGTTGCGCTTTCCATACGGCACCATTTTCACAGATCGCAAAGGCCTACGACAGTCAGTGGAGAATCCCAGTCATGTTGAATCTTGCTGATCATGTGCCAGCTCGCTCGTGATGCGTTGCTGATGCGGTTTTCCACATCGAGGACAGTCTCGCCCCCAAGATGAATTTTTTCATGGAGCCGAGCCATGCAAGAAGCTGACTCCGATACAACCTGCCTGTGTTTGTTAGATTTCGCATCTTCCTTGAGACGGATTGGATGTTCATTTGTTGACGATTGCCTTGGGATTGCCCATGCATACGCTGTTACCAGCTGTGCGGATTACATGGGTTCCGTCAGCAGCATATTGCGTGGAGCTTGTGGTGCATATCTCGTGTTTCGAGAAACATATCAACTCAATGCAGGTTCTTGGATGCCACATGTCAGCGGTTGCTTTTCTGCACCCAGGGTTGTATTTTTGAGGGAACTTGGTTTTCACGATCGTCTCTCAGCTATTGTTTGGGCACGGGCGATCATGGTTCGCCCACGCTCTAGGGCAGACCCTCCGTCTGAAACAGAACATGCCGCTTTGACTCATGCTCACAAGGAAACCTCTTCATGGTTTGTCGCTGAAGCAAAAAGGAAATAAAAGCCATGGGCATTCCGCTTTTCGTGAGTGATGTTTCCCAACCAAACTCCAACAAATTGAGGGCCCAGTTGCATTATCATGCTCAAATGGTCGTTTGCGCGCGGATCCAGGCTCACGAAGACAAAGTCTGGCATAATTGCCCGCAAGACAAAACCGATTGGATGCATCATGTGGCGGCTCATTGGACCCCTGTACAGCTAGTGCAGCGTTGGGTTCGGCATCTTGGAGTCGCAGGCTTAGATGCAATTGACGCTACAAGGCAACTTTGCTTCTTTGGCTGGTGGACCCTCGCCTGTTTGCAGGCTTTGTGGGCAACAAACTTCTGAAACGATTGATCATTTTTTGTTTGAGTGTGGAGATGCAGTGCAAGTCCTTGAACGTGTTCCAACATGGGACGACAGCTCCACTTGTAAGGCTGCAGGTAGCAGTTTGAGTGCGGCACGGGAGGTCGTTCTTTGGGTTGTTGCTGCATGAAGACTTCTGCAGAAGGTGCAGCAGGCATGCCAAAGATGACAAATGTGGCCCATCGGCCATCGGTTTGCAAGTTTCTGACGCATGTCAGCTTCTTAGTTGTGTGTTTTCCTCTTTTCTGAATTAGCAGGTTACCTCTGGTCAATGCTAGGACTTACTTAAACGGTGTCCATCCAATATGTCAGTGACATGCCCCAGCCATTTGATTTTATTGGCTCGTGCTCAAACCAACACTTCGGTGAACTCGGCCCCTTGGAGGCTTTTGGTATATCTTCGTGGGTGTTTTTGCCGGTGCTAAAACCAAAATTACCAAAATTGCGCTTAACTCAGCTCCTTGCAGACATCTTGGCACCGTTTTGCCTTCTTTCGTGCGTGGTGCTGAAACCAAATCTGCGGGTTTATCTGTCCTAATCTACCGTTTTTGGAGTTGGTTGGCCGGTGCTAAAACCAAAGCTCTGCTTTGTGCAGCGAATGGTGACATGATCGTGTAGCTGGCGCCTTGGCCCGTGGAAACAAACACATCGTATGTGCCCCGGAGCAGCTTAGCTTCAGGTTTGTTCGTTCTGGTTTTTTTTTGGGATGCTCTGTCCGTGGCGGTCCAGCAAGCGGTCGCAGGAACGGCACTCGGCCGCCAGTGGCCGGCAACCGTGGAGGCGACCCACCATTCGACTGCGTGCTGGAATGTACTGGACCTCGCGTAGTCCTGGCAGCGCACGCCCGTAGAGAGACAGACAGCTAGGACAGGTCGTGCAGACGTAAAGGTCCGAGCAAAAAAACGAAAAACGCCGGCATTGTTCTGCACGTCCGCCGCAACAAACCGAGACACTTCCAGGAACCGGTATGCCCGAACGGGAGGGGCCAACATTGAGGCCCTAAGTTGCATGTGCAGGAGGCATCGCAGCAATTCAATTTTTGGCCTTCTGCGCAGAGTATTTAGCTGGGCTTGTGGGATATGCCATACTTGCATTACGATGTGTCTGTTGAAGTTCCTTGACGGAGCAAGTTCAAGGTGAACAAAGACAAACAAGCTTTGTTGATAGAATCGCAAAGAACCCAACAGAAAATTTAATCATTCATATCGGATCGAGGAGTTCTTCCATTTGTATCATGGAATCAAAAAAAGATTTTTCTTCGTGCGTATCTCAATGACATCATTTTTCTAATTCTTATGTATTCATCACAATCCCATATTGACCTTCACCATACCTGGCCTGGCACAATCTTGTCGTGAGTGTGCCTGTGCATCTCGAACTTGAAATTTCGTGTACACCTGGTTGGAGTTCTAGAATTTCCAAAGCCTCCGACCTGACACTACACCCAACACGCTGAAGTCGACTAAGCCCAAAACTGGGGAACCCAGGTCCACAGGCGAAGTGTGGCTGCAGAAACACATCCAGGCTTTCGACACCGGCAGCCGGCGGAAACGCAAGCAGGCGACAGAGTTCGGGATTGTTGTCAACTATGGTAAGATTCGAGGGCAAAGGTGCGGGTTTTAAGGTTTGGGGGGTAAGGAGCAGGTCTTGCTGTAGGAGATTTTGCGGTTAGGTCTGTGCTGTTTCATTTTTATCGGGGGACTTTTGCAGGGGTTTCCGGGTCATGGTTTGGTGGATCCATGGGTTGTTTGGGCACCACCAGAAAATGGGCAGCGTTGGCTTGCGTGTGGAACTTTTTAATTATTTGGGATTTTGCGGGTGGGTGATGTTTTCTTGAAGGCCCCTCCAGATCTTCAAGGGGTGGAAATGAGCAAACTGCGGCAACCTCACGCGTGTTGTGGGTCATGGGTCTGGTCGGGGCTGTTGGGGCCATGGTGGCGTGTTGGGGGTTTGGAATGGGGTGGAAAGGGCGGCATATCAATCGTATGAAAATTTGGGGGCCCAGCTGTCATGGCTACGGTAGGCAACCTGATGCATTTCATTGGGTTTTGTATTGCGCGGGGTCAGCCTGTTGCCTATGCTAAGTGGTGCAATAGCAATTCATTGGGACCCACGTTCCAAACATTTGTCTACTTTTTTTCTGGAATCACTGACAGGCTCAAGCATTCGCCGACGTAGTGTGATATTCGCACATGCGCCCCAAAGCCTGCACGTTGAATTCTAAACCTCCACGTCCGGATTACATCATGTAATTGACATTCTCAGCACATATTTGCGCTGAGCACCATCGTTGTGAAAAGAAAACCATTTGGGGTGCAAATGCTACATTTCAGCAGCATAACAAGGAGACCCTTCAGCAATCTCCGCGAGGTTTTGGAAGACTTCTTGGAGTATGTGAAGCAGAATTCCTTGACCAGCATGGAGGACCCATGGCCCCCCAGCTGCTTCGACCTTTCGCACGTTTTGACCTGCCATAGGTTCTGGAATGTATGTAGAAGCCTGAGCAACAACCAACATGATTCCTGCAACGAATGGTCAGATCAGGGGTCATTTTATCGACCCCCACAATCCCCAAAATAACGCGGGTTAGGGTGAAAACACAATTCAGTGAGCCCAGAGGTCACTCATTGTCAAAGCGTGCTAGACCATGAGAGTGCCACTCACGTTGCTATGACTTTCTTATCGCGCAACAGCATATGCAGGAACAGGTGCGACATCTTCAGATGGGGGCGGGGGCAAATCCATTGGAAAACAGTGTTACGATAATCAGCACTTTCTCAGAGATGTGTTGGGGTGGAATCTCTGGGCCCCAAATCCATGTGGAGATAGTGGTAAAGAACATCAGTATTGATTTTCTTCCCAGTAATTATGATGCAATTATGGGTGGATTTGGGTATTCATCTCCTTTCTAAAGCCGTAAAGAACATTGCTGGTTCCTGGAAAAATAGGAAAATAAGGTCCGAACATGAGAGGGCATACATTTTCTTAGCTAGAAGGGGCAGTGCAAATTCATATGTCTAGAAAATCCAGGGCGTTAATTTTCTTAACCAACACTTTCTTAAAGACAGCTTGGCAATGTACCCAAAAGTGAACCATAACATTGACAACCCGTATCACAAATTACATGCTACAAGACACCACGCTTCAGGTTCTTTCAAATGAGCTGGACTTTTTGCTAAGTTGTGTCCAGGTAAGCAGTCTGACTTTCAGTCATGCTTGCTGTCGGGTTTCATGGTTCCTACAACGCAACGATATCGTTTGTTTTGGGTTAGCGATTGCTGGAAGGGTTTCATAGCCATAGCAGAAGGCTAAGAATAGCGCAATACAGACAGGTCATGCAAGGCCATCTTCAGAGAGATGGAAGATTTTTTCAAGGCGTGACTATGGATGATTAGGTGAGCTTAAGTGAGCCTTTACAATCCTTTACAACGCCCCTTCCTTCCCACCACCCTTTGCACCCCACGACCTTGTAATACCACGTACCAATTGGACTCCAATCCAGATTTCTCATTCGGAAAATTACGTGGGATGGCTTGTCCCCACACCTGACGAAAACAAAGACGGTGCCGCGTGGGGGTTAAAACCGGAGGTTCGCAATCCATTTCATTAAAGATCAAGACCAAAAGCAATGAAAGGCAATCCAACCGCTTGACATGCCTTTGGTTCTCGACACGCGTCAGACAGAGTGAATTATTTCGAAATTGTGCCCAGTTCCCCATGCGTTGCTCAATCAGGTTAGACCATTCTTGCTGGCACCTACGCCCCGCAACACTGTACTAAAAAAATGCCATTGCTTGCAGGAGCTGTTTTCGAAAGAAGCCCACCGCTTCCTGTTGCGTTTGACCTCGTGGTTCTCCGTCTTGCCCTGAGAACATCATGTCCTTCACGACGCTCCCATTGAGAGCCACCAATTGGGATATCCCGACAGTCAAGTCGTAAACGGGACTTCCTAAGGGCTCTCGCCTGTTAGGGGCACCCGCAAGTTGGCAAGTGCCAGTTGCTTTTGGCCGGGCAAGCAACGGTCGTGATGCTTTACTCCTATTCACTGCGTTCCTCCAACTTGCTTTCCGTGTTGTGGCCGAGGCAATTGTTTCTAATCTCTTGCCTTGTAGTGCACCACATTCTTGTTTTAAAGCATCGTGCTATTACTACACTCAGTATGGCATAGTCGCTGGCTCTTTGATCTTTAGTCCCTGGCAATATCTTGAATTTTGCGTTGTGCCCAGGTTCGGTTACTCAAACCATTTCCTTCCGCGCCTCATCGATCTCTGCAAGACGGAATCCCCACGTGCCGGCTTGGAAGAAACCAAAACGTTTGCGGGAACCATTTTGCAGCTCCATGCTTGCTTTGGAAGTGAAGCTTCCCAGGTGACTTTGCCCCTGCTTTACGCGCTGCCGCTACAGTTGATGCTCAGCTTGTTTCATTGTTTGGGGCTTGAGCCGGGCTTGAGTGTTCAGGTGGTAGAAGGCGACCCTAGACATCTCGATTTTTTTCTGAGCCCTGAACCTCCAAATAGGCCAATTGAAAGTGCCAGTGAATATTGGGAGAGAATTACCTTCAGCTTCCCACTGCACCTCATTGAGCATGTCCTTGGTGATCAGACTTTTTTGGGTCAGGGTTTAGGTACATTCGGTTCGTTCGGCATGGCAGATGGCTCAATCTTTTGGAGCGATAGGTGTATCATACATACCGTGAATCCTTGACGTGTGCAAACGGTCTGGGCTCAAAGAAAGTCTGGAATGTCAAAAATGTTTTGGACACGTCCCTTTTAAGCCATCAAACGTTTAGGGTTTAAAAGTTCTGGCTTGTCTGCCCCCGGAACCCTAAACCCTAAACCCTAAACCCTAAACCATGATTCAGGAAGGTGTTCCTCGTGTTCTTGGAGTTTCGCGAGCAGCGGGCGTCTCAGATTGTAAGCCTCCGGAAGGCTCGTGACAGGAATGATTTTTCCATGTGGGTATTGGTCTAAATTCCCTATAATACGGGGTCCTATATTTGGGTTCCCATTATAATACGGGGCCCTATATAAATTTCCTCATTTTGGGAACAGTAATTTAGGGAAACTTCCATGTGCCTCGACGTTTGCTTGATGCCGCTGGCCTTAAAGGCTGAAGCCAGTAGATTTTTGCGCAACAGCCAGTAGAACTTACACCGGCGGGTCCGCAATGCACCAGAAAGGTATGAATGGGTCATGTAAGTAGTAATTTCCTCAGGGAATCTGCCGTTCCCACATAGGGTGAGATTATGCCAGAATGAGAAAATATCCTGTGGGTAACAGCATTTTATGAGAGGAATATAAGGTGCAGTTGTTCCAAAGGTCCTTTTCTCCAAGGCCTGCGATTGGTGTCATATTTTCCTTATGCTTCAGCCTTAAGATCCTTGGTGCTGGTTTCACGGACTTAGTGCAGGCCCTTACCTGCAAGCACCTGGCCCTTACAAGGGTTTTTGCAATTGACCCATGCGTGCTACACCCTCAAACCGTGTGTGCTGAAGAGGTCCGTTGTGCGAGCCTTCTTTGAGTCTGGCTTAGTCCTCTCCTTGATGAGCGCCCCTTGGTGTCAAAGCGAGATTGTAGAGATCTGTAGTTTTGCCGGAAATGAATGGCTGTTGAGGGAAAGGTTACACAACGCAGGTATTTAGGGGCACCCGGAGGTTCAGCGTATTCATTACCCAAAAATAGCTGATACTTAAACCCAAATTATAGCCATACATGGGGTTTTCCGGGCTTACAACAAGTGGGTCATAGGTCCACTAGTCATGAGTGTAAGTTACCCTGAGCATCCAAGTGGCACGCCCATGTTTTTTTTGTGGCTGGAGCGGTTTAAGGGTTTAGGGTCTAAACTCCTTCCCCCTAAATAAGCCCCATACTACTCTCCTAGAGAATCCCCTATACAACTCCCTAAATCCTAAACCCTAGATGCTGGAGGGCATGACCTGGTGTTTGATGGCCATTTGTAAGTAGAAATTGAAACGGCAGGTGATCCCTATCTTTGTATGTTATGGCTTTGAGGGATCTTAGGTGCCGTTTTGTTTACAGGAGTTCCCGACTAGACAGGACATAGAGGGGTTTTAGGGTTTGGGGGTTTAGGATTCTCATCGGAGAGATTGGCCCTAAATCGAAAAACTCTAAACCCAAAACCCGAAACCCTAAACCCGTGTTAAAAAACAAAAAAAACCTCTAAACCCTAATTCAAACCCTGAGACTGGCTTCAGGGAGGAATCCCAAGTCCAAAGTCCAAACCCCTAAGCCCTAAGGCCCAAGGGTTTAGGGTTTAGGGTTTAGGGGAGACCCAACCCCAAAACCTTAAACTCGAGACACTAAGCCCGAGACCCTAACCCCAAACGAGCCCAAAACCCTAAAAGCTATATATCCTTGTATAACCCCCGTGTCCCCTTTGAAGGTACCCCTAATTTTGGGAAACTCCGAAAACATTTCTACACCCTATGCTGCAGCTCATGCACGTGCCTGTCTCGCCAGAAGTTGGGCAATCCAGTTGAAGCAAAACTCTGGATAGGCCCCTGGGATACTTAATATTTTCCATGATGGCTTTAATAGGGGACCCTATATATTAGTATTTTTCGAAGAGTTTTAGGGGCCAACCCAGAACTCGAAGGCCAAGGAGGTGGACAGTTCCGTCCAAAAGGCTATCGCAGCGGAGGCTTCCTTGCGGCCTGAGACCCATGAGGCCTTCTACGTCCTGCTGACCTTGAAAATACCAGGAACCTCTACACTCCATTGTTGGAGCACGCTGGTTTCATGTGAAGGCTAGCTGCTTGAGGCTTTCCTTTGAGGATGTTTGCGAAGAGCTGCAGTCCGCCACGCGAGACTTTGGCACCGAATCTGAGCCTTGGAAGATATGCTTGACCAGGCCAAGAGCAGAATTGACACCATTGATGGCAAACGTGGGTCAGAGTGGACGGTAAGTTTTTCAAGCTTAATTAGTTGTAATTCCTTGGGCTTCTATAAGCTCAGGGTGTTAGACACATGTACCGGGGTCTATCTCAGTATGTGTAACCACCCGCTCAAATTGCAACTTTCACAATGAAAACCAGCGTCGGCGCCCTGAATGGCTCAATGAGTTGTGACTTTCGGTTACCGAGGCTCCGGTTGCTGACAACAGTTGACGAGAGAGTCTTTCAAGAGACTAGTGACTATGGGGTTATATAGGGGATTTTATATAGGGTTTATGTAGGGTTTAGGGTTTAGGGGTTTCCCCAAATTAGGGGTACCCTTTTAGGGGTCCCGCAATAAGGACTATAGTATTTTGGGGTCTATATGTACATATATTGGGGTTCCCCTATCTTGGGAAACTACCACTAGTGACTGGGGTGATCCGGGCTGCGGCTCAGTCCGGAGTCTAGAGTCTAGATTCGTGCTCATTCTGAGTTTCGGATTGAGGGTTTTCAGAGCTTTGTAGAAACATTAAACACACCGTCCCGCTTAGAATGGCTATGTGGGTATACCGGGAATGGAAGAGAAAATGACACGTATTTGGAGTTTAGGGGTGTTTACGGTTTAGGGCTGGTAATAGACCTCCGCACCTCCTAATAATGCAGCTTCCTACTAGATTAATATAGAATATCAGGAATGTTTGTTCTTGGGGTGGAGGGGGGGTCTAATACCAGCCCTGCAGATTGAAGTCGAAAACTCGAGAGGCCCCTTGCCTCAACCCTTTTCCGCTAAGCCTAATTAAAGCCTCCACTCTAAACCCTAAACCCTAAACTATTTTCTTTTCCATTCTCCCACTCCTCGAGCTTCATCCCAAACTCTAAATCTGAAAAAGCCCTTAACCCTATAGACTAAACTGCTTAAAAAGGGTTATATATGGTTTAGGGTTTAGTAATTAGGATTAGGGTTTAGAGTCTAAACTCAAAGGGAATTATATATGGGATTATATAGGGGAGTATTATAGGTGTTATTAAGGGGATACTAGTAGTTTAGACTATGACCATAGCAGATTTGAGTCCTTGTGCCGTACGCTTAATCTGCTGGTGGAATATTGAGCGTCCTTCTATGACTTTTTTGTCCGTGTTCAGACAGCGGTGGGGAGTAGCATCTTGGGATTATGTAAGGGTCATCTTTGTGATCCATTCCCCCCGCTCTCCCTCAAGCACCTGTGCTTGTAAAAGGCTAGAGTAGATGCTCTCACCCGGCCTGGTGGGGAATGAAGGTGTAGGATATAGGAACCGCTAAGGGGAGGGGACTGCGGGTACTCCTTTCGAGGTCCGTTCTCCGAATCCTCACTAACCGCAGTAAGCAAAACCACGCTGGTCTGAGACATTGGTTACCGACTTTGACTGCACAGACGAAGTTCGATGTCTTGCAGCAGCTTGGTCAGTTTCGGAGGCTGGGGTTCACAGTATGAATGCCCTTCATGGGGAGCAAGGAGTACTGCATCAAACATTGGCCTGTTGAAGCTCAACTTGCGGTATGGTGTGAACGATCCTCATTCAGGGCACTCGTTTGGGGTATGCTTCATGCTAACTGCCCTAAACCCTAAGCCCTAAACCCTAAAGATTATTAAAGGGTACCCATAAATATAAAGGGACCAGGATGCTGCCAACTTCCCTTGTGTTTGACTGCTGTGAACTCAGCGAACAGGATTAAGAGAATGCCTGTTCCTAGGAACCCTAAACCCTAAACCTCAGATCTTAGTGTAATCCTTGGGTCATTACAAGTTTCATTTCCCTCCTTCTCTCTTCTGTTTGATTTTTTTTTTGTCATCTTTTGCGTCTCCCTTCCCCCAATGATAAAGTTCCGTGATCCGCCTTGCAATGACCCCCCTCAACATAGTACCATAATATATTGGAGGCAGTACTTGTTATTAGGGGAGTGTGGGACTCAGGTGGGTAGTTTCCGCCGTACAAGCCCTACAAAGCCCTGATATACCCCTGGGCCCCCCATATAAGCCCTATATAGTAGCCTTATGTACGGCTAACCCCCTGGAGACTCCCCACATTAAATTCCCCTAAATTAGGGCGAGGGGATTAGCCTAAAGCCCAAACCTTAAACCGTTACACCTAAACTAAACCTTCAACCCCCACACCCCCAAAACCCGTAAACCTTAAAGGATGGCTTCATGCACTATACCTTAGGACGACCCCCCACCCTGTAATAGTGATATAATAAGAATATGACAGGGCCCTAGTATGATCCCTATTATTCATTATAGTCACCTTTACCGGGTGGGGGGTCCACCTAAACTATACCTTCATGCTACAAATCCTCAGGTTGAGGTTCAGGGACTCCAAGTCCTGGACTCCAGGGTTTAGGGGTTTGGGGTTTTGGGTTTAAGCAGTGAAGAGGCCCTGATGCAAAAAAGGATGGATTTATTTTTGGTACTAGGCGGTTTCGGGCTTAGGGTGAGGAAGACCGTAGGTCAAGGTGCGCCTGCTGGGATCCTAATTCGGGTTTCGGGTTTGAGGGTTTGGGTTACGGTTGGGGTTCAGGGTTTAGGGTTTAAGGTTTAGGGTTACGGTTAGGGTTTAGGGTTTCTGGTTTAGGGGGGTCTAGACTTGGGTCTACTGTGGGTAGGATTCATTTGGATTCTCATTTTGGCGTACGAAGAACCCCAGCTGCCCCCCCCCAAAAAGGACCACATGGCTATCATATCATTTTTGTCGGATCCTCATAGCCTGTTATGATCAAAGCCTGCATCTACCCACAGCTTCCTGCTGAGCAGACTCTTTGAGAAGGTTGGCTAAACCTGCTTGAAGGGTCAGGGGGGCCCTAAACCCTAAACCCCAAGCCCCAAATACTCCGAGGTTTTGGTCTTACATCGCCTGGCTTTGCATGGAAGGACTTGCAAAGAGGCAAAAGTTGCTAGAGTAGGTATAAAGTGTAGAGATGTGTAGAGGCTATTGGTTTAGAGGGTCAACGTTTTGGGTTTTAAGGTTTAGGTGAGGGTGTAGGGTAAACCCCCAGACCCCCAAACCCCCAAACCCCCAGAGGTCTAGGAAAAGTTGAGGGATTCAGGCCTTAGGCTTGAAGGCTTCCAGCTTACTGCAGAGCCCAGGTGCAAAAAAATGTGTTAAGGTGTAGGGTTGAGGGGTTCTACCCGTAAACCCGGGTTTGGGGCCTGGTGTTTTTTAGCTTGGGTCCCAGAACATGATGCCATAGATGCTGCTTTCGTAATACTGTTTGTGTACTGCCATATAACGGTACCTTCCTTCAAAACAAACCCTGCGCAATCCACTATAGTCGTCAGAACATAATGCCATAGATGCAAGTCCTCACAGTTCTTGATAGGCTGCTGGGTAAAGATGCAGGGCCCCAAGCAGCTTAACGTCGATCCCCTGTCTCTCTCTCTCTCTCTATATATATATCTATACACATACATAGTTACTTCTTATTGTTTGCGGTTTTGGGGTTTGGGGATTTGGGTTGGGGTTAGGGCTGAGTGGTTTGTTGTGTAGGGGTTTTGGGTTTGTCGTTGTTGTATAAGTGCTGTATTGGGTCTGTATTGGGATCCTCTTGGGGGTACAGCCTTGGACATACAGCTTTTGGAAGCCTTGATGCATTTGACATGTAGACGCCTTTTGAAGCTGTTTCATGGAGTCTTTTCAAAGATGATAAAGATGTTCAACGCGTTGCTCGCTTGCAAGCTGTTTGCCAGAGAGTTTCACTTGTTTTGTACCGCTGGAGCTAAGCCCTTGGAAGAATTGAATTAAAGGCACCTGTTTGTGGTCCTTGCACGTGGGTCAAATCATGTTGGGAGGTTATGGGGGACCTTGAGTTTGAGAAGTACTCAGTTCTTGGAATGGGCCAGGTGCTTTGCTCAAAGGGCTTGATCCCCCACTTGACCGAAGCTGGGCAGTTTCAGTGCTTAACTTGAAGGAGTTGAGGTTTAGGGTATTGTTCGCTTTTTGAGGCTCAGAGGGGAAGGGCTCCTGGTTCGGAGATGAGGGATGGGACTTTTGTTGGCAAAATGTTTCTGCATTGTCTTCGAGGAAGGATGAGGTGCACCCTAATCCCAGGATTGTGTTCCGAGACGACATTCTTTGTGAACATTGGCCATTTAATTAGCCCCTCACGTCCTCACAAATACTACAGTTCTGATAGTAAGGACACCAAAAATCGACTGCATGTTTTCATAAATCCCCACTACACCCCGGTCATCAACGGAGGTGTCCTGGCAATACATTCGAGTACCTGCAAACCCTGTAAATACTAATCTGTATATAGGAAACCCCCAATAAAAGACTTGGGGAAGCTTCACATAGTGCGTTGATGGCTGATAGCTGACATGCCTCTGGAGAAATCCATGCAGTGTTGCACCATTTTTCGTTCATGTAGAAGCTCGAGGCATTTCCAGTATTACGGAAGCATGGTTTGGCGGGCTTCAACTAGACCTCAGGGTTATATGGGTGATTATTGTAATTCCTCAGCACCTACAGATGCGCTCTCATTTTTCGTTTGATTCTCCATTCTTGGTAAAACCTGTATTAACCAATGTAGGAGAGTTTTTTTCCTTGTGTGCAAAGCCCTGAACCCGCAAACCCACCCCTACACCTCTGGACCCTAAACCTAAACCCGAAATCCTACGAACTAAGTCTTAAACCCTACTCGTAGGGCTGCTAAAGCTCCGGCATGGCTACCCAGCTGGTGCGTTCACGACCACACACGCACAAGACGAAAGACAAGCGCGAAACATGCTCAGATACGGGTTGTTCTCAAAATAATGGGCCCCTTTTGGTTATAGGTTATATTACAGTACCTAATATTGAGGGGTACCAAAATGGGACCCTAATTTTGGGAACCCTAAACCCGAAACCCGATATATAATCCATATAGAACCCTTATTACCCTCCTTTAAAGGAACCTAATTTTTTAGGGGTACCAAAATGAGACCCTAATTTTAGGAACTACCCATACAGCCTCCGTGGCCATACAGCCTGAGCATAGCTGAACCTTGGGACGATGAAGTTTTTTCAAGGAGAGCGCTGGAGAAGTTGATCAGGATAGAGGATTATGTAGGGGTTACAGTAGGGTTTAGGGTTTAAGGTTTAGGGTTCAGGGTTTAGGGTTCAGGGTTAAGGGTTTAGGGTCTAGGGCTTGCCATGCCAGTGGCAAAGCCTGAGGGCTGGGGGCTGGGATCCTTAGAAGATCCCAATAATCAGGACGCCGCACACCGGTCCAAGACTTAGCCCAGAGTAGTCTTAATAGAATACCATGGTGCTGAATAGGGGTCTTTTAAGGGGTTACTGCACTGTATGGGGTTTAGGGTTTATAGGGTCGGAGTCCCCAGTATAGTGTAACATTAAGCCTCCTTTCGATGATGGCTGCTAGAGCTTACTTGATTCAACCACCAAAAGCACGACTAAACTCAACTGCAGCTTCAATTCTCTAAGCCCCCTTAAACCCTAAACCCTCTGTTTTCGGGATCAGGTCCTGGTAGCAAGTAGGTCTGGTATTTGTTCTCTGCTTGGGGCCATATGCAGAATGCCATAGGGGCCATAGAATTCCCACCAGGCCCTATGCCCCCAAAGCTGTGGTACTGCCCTCACCCACTGAGTCTATAACAGAGGTAGGACTACAGTATGGTACGCGCTATATGCACTTATAATACAAACCTTGTCCAACTGTTACCGAGTGGGGGCAGTATCCAACCTCAAGCCCTAAACCCTAAACCCCTAAACCCTAAACCCCTAAACCCTAAACCCTAAACAAGGCCAAACTAGAAGCCCCGGGGTGACACTGAACTAACTCCAGGCCCTCATTGGTCGCCACGAGTAGTGACTAGTGATTGCTGGTGTGTTGGTTTCCATTTTCTTTTCTATTACCCCCAGATAACCCCAATATACTATAGTAGTTTCCATTTTCTTTTCCACTACCCCAATATAACCCCAACATACTATAGTAGTTGTCTACTATCTCGTTTTCAGGCACCCAACGAGTATCCTTTAAGGTGCTTACATGGGCCGTAGTCTAAACTCCTTAAATAGGGTTATATAGGGGATTATATTGGGGGGTACTATAGGGGGAGTTTAAGGGGGATACTAGGAGTTAAGACTACAGCTCACATGTTAGTGGATGTAGAACTCTTGCAAAATCCAATTCGCATCCCCATCAGCGGGGTCCAGGGTTTCAGCGTCTCAAGTGGTGCAGGCTTTACCCCATGGACAGAGGTCTTCAAGTAGTGCTTGCTGGAAAGCCTTTTATGTTCGATGTACGAGGAGATGGTATTCTTAAATGGCTGCACGGGAAGAAGAACACAATGCACACCCATCTGAGGAATGCATACTTGATGGTCTGAAGTGGGAGACCATAAAGTGCGCTGGGCTACTGCTTTGCGAGTTGTTCCGGTCCAATCCGAAGTACCAGGACATCTGCGCTTCAGAGTTGTCCGGGTGGCTTCCTAGGTAGATTGGGGAGGATTTCAGAGCTACATCTGGCGATTAAAGTTTCCGTGCGAGTTTCTCAATTGTCAGAAATTATGCGCACGCATATTCATTTTGAGAAAAACTTTCCGTCTGATGGGCCCACTAGTTCATGAGAGGTGTCATGTTGACATGTGTGACTACAGCCCCCTTGAAATAGATAGAATATGGGGTATATGGTGATCTTATTATAATATACTGAAAGCATATTCTATCTACTTAAGCGGGACTACAGTTCCATGTTCTTGTGCAACGGTCAAGCATGCCCAGAAGCTTCTCAGGCTCAAACCAGGGAGCCCAATACCCCGTAACTAAGGAATATAGCCTTAAGTCATATCAGGGATACTAGTACCATTTAGGGTATTGGGCTCGAAATTGGAGGGAAGAGGTTGCCGTTTCAGACATTTCCCTGTGGTGCCACCAAAGGAAACAGAAGGCTTATCCGGCGCTTTGTGATCTACATCCCCTTGTCGGGTGGTCGGTATATGTGGAGTCATCGGATTTTGCGTTGGGGTCCATCGTATTTTGTGGGAGGTATACCACTCCTTTGAGAAAGTATTTTCTGGGTTTTCCCACCACTGGAGGTTATTTTTTTGGGGCCCTCATGCTGAGGATGCAGTTCTTGAGGGTAAACAGGGGAACCCCAAACCCTAAACCCCAAATAGTAGTTTCCATTTTACTTTCCAGTATCCCTATATAACCCCTAGATATACCCCTGTATAACCCTAACAAACTGTTGGAAGCATCTTGCAATAGCCAAGTAGTGCGTGCTCAAGAGATTTGCTAGGAGCTCTTGGCCTTGAGGTCTCAACCAGCATTCTTTAGGGTTTTAGGGTTTAGGGTTTAGGGTTTTAGGGTTTAGGGCTTAGGGCCTAGGGTTTAGGGTTTAGGTTCTCATGCTAAGAAATTCCAAGTCGCTGTCCTAGCATGACCCGGCAATATAGTCGTTTAGCCCGCTGTGGCCGTGGAACCCTCAACATTTTGCGCCCTAAACCCTAAACCCTAAACCGTGTGCCGCGGCAGCGACCTGACCAATCTGAGCAGCTCAGCTGTGAGCCTTAAACCCAAAGAGTCCCCACTGGTACAAAGGCTCATATTTTGGGGGCTTCTTCTGTGGACCTCATACCAACCGTATTTTGCAACCCTGAACTCCAAATTTGAAGCAGACCCTATAGTCCCCCTTAAGTAGATAGAATATGGCTTTGGGAATTTCATAATAAGATCCCCATATAACCCATATTCTATCTACTTAAGGGGGACTATAAACCTTAAACCCCTGACCAGGAAGATGTCACCAAGACCTGTCATTCACTTCTGGAGTCAAACCGCCGACCGCTGGTGGGCTCAGGGTTTTAGGGTTGAGGGTTTATGGGTTAATTTTTGACTTGGGGATTATGTGGGTTAATTTAAGGATTATATGGGTTAATTTAGGGATTATATGGGTTAATTTAGGGATTATATGGGCTGTTCAGGGGCCACACTTCTTGGTCCCTTCTTTTGGGGCTCACAGGTCTGAAGGGGAGATGGTAAGGGTACTCAGGATGTCGGGTTTCATTGGCATATGATGTTCCTTTCGAGGCTTCTGCAGAAATTGGATTGCTTTGTTGCAGCGCAAGCCCTAAAAAATCCTAAGCCTTCTCTTTAGGTTGAGTTTTCTCTAGTTTTGGGTACATCTCCCTTCCTTATTGCAGTGCTGATTAACCCGGTTGCCTAGACCCTCCAACTACCCTCTACTCAGGCTTAACTACCCACGACTAGCCGCCCAACTGTTGATGGAGGAAATCTTGCACCACCTCAAGTCCCTAAAGTCCTAGGAATTACAGTAGTCTAGGGCCCCAAGGTGGTGCAAGATTTCATCCATCAACAGTATAACCCCAAGTAGGGGTTCCTGGAGCCCGGTATTTTTTCATTTTTGATTCGAGGGCGGGCTCGCAAAGGCAAGCCCAAAGCTTCAAGTCTTTAAGCTGCTCAAACCTAAAAAAGGTTAGCCCATGTTAGCCCCAGATAGATCCCTACGGAGGGGATAGATATGCTGGGTTCCTTCCTGTTAAGGGGTTCAGTCCTATTTGGGGTCCCCAGGAATGAGCTCTATCATGCTCCCCTCACCCCCAAACTCTTGAAGTCCTGCGTTGCAAGCCCTTCCTGCCAGGTGCAGCGGGTAGCGCTTTCCGCCTTCTCAGCACTGGTCGAGGAGGAGTACGCAGGCGCGAGCATGTTTCCATCGCACGTCAGGCCTGCTGTCATTGTGCTGGATTTCCCGTTGCGCCAAGGTTCTAGGACCAGAATATTGGAGTTACGGACTGCTGGGGTACGGAGATAACTTCGGAAATCGGCCGGCAACAAATTCTTAAAAGTGCTTCCCACTGTGCGCGCGGAAGGTTTCTCGGAAGCACTTCGCCTGCGGAAGCCCTTGCGGAAGCTCTTTTTTTTTTGATTTTTAAGATCCCTTTGGCGAAGGCGCCGCGAAAGCACTTCAGACGAAAGCGTTTGCGGAAGAGCCCGCGGAAGCACAGCGTTGGAAAACCTGCCACGAGTCTTCGCAGAGGGCTCGCAAGCGGAAGCTTCCGCGTTCCCATGAAATTTATACACTTATCTTTTATCGGCCCATGTGGGGTCCAGGATTTGGAGTTCAGAGTTGGGTTGGACAAGCCCAGATGGAGACAGGGAACTTCCTTGCAGGTAGGCAGACCTAAAGTCATGACCAGGTAATATCCTCCTTGGGTAGTTCCCAAAATTAGGGTCCCATTCTGGCACCCCTAAATACAAGGTGCCGTAATGTCGCATTCACCCAAAAGGGGCCCATAATTTTGAGAACAACCCCTACAGTCCCTTGGATGTGTTAGAGGAGATAACACTTGTCTTTTGTAATATGCTTACAGTACCAGGACTTCCAGTTTGAAAGAGGTCTTCCTTTCTTAGTGCCCAGGCAGGTTTTTGTGGCTCCTGAAGCCGTCCTAAGCTGTTAATTAAGCCTAAGCCCTCAACTCAATACTCCCCAAACCCTAAACCCGAACCCTTCATCCCCAAACCCTAAACCCTAACCCTTCATCCCCATACCTAAACGCCTGGACCGAAACTAGAGCCGGAGGCCCTGATTGGCCTGACAAGCTGATCCCACGGCTGCTGTCGCTCATGGACGGCCCTTCGGGCCCGCAAGTGTGCTTTTGCCAGTTGGGAAGAACATACGAAGAGATCATGTAGGTATGTATATGGTAGTCTCCCTAAATAGGGGGACCCCAATATAGACCCCAAAATACTATAGTCCTTATTATTGGGACCCCCAAAATGGTGCCCCTAATTTTAGGAAACCCCCATATCTTACAGGGGTATAGAGGGGTATGCCGGAGATATGCAGAGTGTATGGGACTTGAGGGCCGAGATACTTACCAGCCAATAACCGAGAATTCAATTGAAAGCTATGGACAATGAAATCGAAACTGGGGTTATATATGGATTTAGGGGAAGTAACAACTGGACTGTAGCAACAACATTAGGATGACTATCCTGCGACTATAGGGTTCTCGTTATAGCTGTTGGGGTAGCCGAAATCTCCTTAAAAGAACACTCAAGTTCTGGTCGTGTTGCAAAGCAAAACTTTTGGGGCTTACCTGTCACAACCTGACGTGCTTGGCGTGCAAGTCCTATTTTTCTTTCAAGAAAAAGCCAGGGATGGTCAAGAGATCTCTTAGCACAGCATGAACTCTCAATGCGGCTCAATGAACATGCACTCGTGGAAGGTTGCGGCGGGATTCTAGTGTTAGTTATTTGGAAGTCTCATCGACACTATGTTTAAACCCCGACAAGCAATTCAGAAAACAACTCCCGATCGGGTGGGCCAATGTTTGTGCAGTACCCACTGCGCGTGATACGGGAGTTTCTCGACGACCTCGACATCCTAGCGGGGACTACCAAGTAATCACTATTGATTTTTCAGGGCTCCATCATGAGAACACATCACGCGGCTGCTGCCCGGGCTGAGGCCAAGATATGCGTGTTTGTGCGGCTCTCAGATGCATGCTAGGGTTTGTGGGCCGGGGCGGATACGCCTTTCTACGTTGCCCCAAACGAACATGGAAGCCCCCAAAGGGCCCTGCAGAGACAACTGTCCTGTGATAAGCGGGCCTGATATGGCCAGACCAGCTTCCATGTTTGTTCGGAGAGGGCAGGTATTGCTAACTCTGGAGCATATGCTGGGGATGCGGGCTGAGAACGTTTGGGTCCCTTTTCTTGCGAATCATAACCTGCACACAACTCTTCAAAAGTTTCCCCTGGAACTCTGGAGAGGTCATTCCGGATTGCATTGTGCATAGTTTGGACTCCTTGCCGGAGGTCTCGTCAAACTGTTGCCCAGCTGCGAGGTCCTAAGCATAAGGAATGTGTATGTTAAGCTGGTACAGCAGCCCCTAAACCCTAAATCCTAAACTTCAGCATCCTGGGTTCATGACCTCGAACCTACAATCCCCGCCTCCATGGGCCGATGCTTTATCCATTGGGCCACAGGACTTTTTTTTTCTTCTTTTTAAGGGTGCTCGGATGTTAAAAAGAAAAACCCTAAACCCTAAGCCCGAAACCCAAAACCCTAAACCCCTAAACCCAAACCCCAAAACCCCAAAACCCTAAGACTAGTATCCCCTTAATAACCCCTATAGTAGTCCCTTTTATAATCCCCTATATAACCCCCGTTAAGGAGTTTAGACTATAGCTCAAACCCTCTTGGCAACCAAGGCTCAGATTCCTACACCTTCCTCTGCGCCTTGGTGCGGAGCTTCAGCTGCGATGCTTCATGGCAGCACACCTACACGGTTTAGGGTTCAGGGTTTAGGGTTTGGGGTTGAGGGTTTAAGGTGCGTGTTAAGAGGCTGGATTCCAAGCAGCACACCTAAACCCCGATCCCAAAACCCAAATCCGAAACCCTATGGTAGAAGAGTTTAGAGTTTTAGGGGTTTAGGGCTTCGGGATCTGGGCTCCATGAGTGTTTTAAACCCCCGGAATCATTCTGGGGTAGTTAGGGCTCTGTGTTCTTGGCTTGAAGGGTTTGAATTTTTCCAGTATCATACAAGGGCCCATAGCCCTCAACCCTAACCCCTAATCTGCGATGCCAAACCTTTGAAGCCTCCAACGCCACCCCAACCCCATCAGCCCTTGAGCTCCATCTCAAAAACTGCTAAGTCCTGACCTTGAATGCCGTTTAACCACAAAAGCCTTTGCGCTGCACGAGCCTTGAATCCTACCCGGCTTGCAAAGCACTAAAGCCTCAAGTCCTCAGACGGCCTGGAACGAGCAGCGGACTATGATATACCGTATGCCCCGTAGCAAAACCAAACGGAATCATCGGTACTCTCCTCTGAGATTTGAAGATGGCACTGATGTCCCAAAAGAAGTGGTGAAATGCCTTGCAGTGTGGTCACGTGGACGAACTTTTTTTTTTGATGCGGCGCTTGAGCAAACGGTCACACTGGCAGAAGGGCTGTGGAGGACTTCTCACCCTGGACAAACTACACATCAACTGTTGTTCCAGCACTCGCACGCATTGCATGTTCACGTTAGCCACATCACAGTTTCAACTTGTATATATATATATATACATGGACACACATGTGTATGTATTTAAATGTATGTATGTATATATATATATCTTTATTTATTTTCATCCTTAATTATAGGTATTTATATGCTCAGATGCCTCAGACGTATCACCTTCAGAAAGACTGCAATCGAGCAACTAGATCCAAACTGCCATCCAACACACGGAGCAACACGCAGTTTGAGGTTATAAGCGAGGTATTCGATGCCCCCAGGTTTGAAATTCATCATCCCGTTGTCTTCGATGCAGTGTTAATGGTTCGTAATCTCAGCCAGGGTCGTGGACACGGCATGCACTTCCAATATTGAATCGTGGTGTATAACCCTATATAGCGCCTCCGCAACCATGCCCTAAACCCTAAATCCGGGAAACCTCCTGGCCCTTACTGAGACGAAGCTCTGGGGCTTTGCCCGGGAGACACTGGATAGCCACGCGCAGGCCATGCCTGGGTTTAGTCTTTAGGGGTCAGGGGTTTTGGGCCTAGGGTTTTGAGGTTTAGGGTTTCAGGCGTTGCAGGCTGGATGCAAAAGGGTTTTGGGGTGGTGTTCTGGAACTCATGCAAAGGGCGTCGTCGTGTTTCGTTGGAGCGGGGGCGGGGGGTTTCCGTGTGTTTCTTCTGACAATGAAGCCAAGCCTTCTCCGCTGGTTGATTCGATTTAGTTTCTAGTGTTGAATACTAACACAGGGATAGCCAGACTTTCTTTAGTAAAGCGTTTGTGCTGGGGTGCTTAGTTCAGTGCTTGGATATGCATTTCGCGATCGTGGATGTGATTGAACTTGCGCTGTGAACATGGCCAGGGTAAGATGGCAGATGATCAGAGTGGTTGCCATTGCCACCTTTGTCGTTGTTGTCTCCATTACTTGTGTGCCTATCAGGGTACATCAACCGCAGTTCTGTGTGCTGCATAGCGGCAGCAATCCCAGCAGCACATTGTCTCGTTGGGATGTAGACCCCCACAAGGGACCATGGTGATTATGTGAGAGTCCTTTTACATAAGCTTCTATGTTAGGATTACACGGTGGGGGTCTACCTAAGGTAGAGGCTTAAAAACGAGGTTCCGTTACAAAATGCCGTCAAGACGTTACAACGACTCAGACCTGGTAGTTTCCAGAAATACTTGAACTCCAATATAGACCCAAAGTGTTGTTTTGCATCATGCCTTTC